>JAQZBX010000671.1:86891-101008 GCA_029593785.1 Cabassous unicinctus | reverse complement strand
ACACACACACAAAACAGCAACAATTCCCAAAGCAAGCAGAAGGAAAGAAATAATAAAGATTAGAGGAGAAATAAATGAAATTGAGAACAAAAAAAATAATAGAGAAAATCAACAAAACCAAAACCTGGTTCTTTGAGAAGAACAATAAAATTGACAAATGCTTAGCAAGACTAACAAAGAAAAAAAGATAGAAGATGCAAATTAATAAAATCAGAAACGAAAAGGGGGAAGTTATGACTGACTATACAGGAATAAAATGATCATAAGAGGATATTATGAGAAACCATATGTCAACAAGCTAGACAACCTAGATGAAATTGATAAATTCCTAGGAAAGCACAACCTACACTGATGCTATTAGAAACAGAAGAACTTAACAAAAATCCATCACATTTAAAGAGATTGAATCAATCATCAAAAATCTCCATAAAAAGAAATATGCAGGACCAGATGGCTTCAGAGGTGAATTCTACCAAGAATTGACACCAATCTGGCTTAAACTCTTTCAAAAAATTGAAGAGGAGGGAAAATTAAACATTTCGTGAAGCTAACATCACCCTAATACAAAAGCCAGATAAAGATACTACAAGAAAGGAAAACTACAGACAAGTCTCCCTAATAAATACAGATGCAAAAATTCTCAACAGAATACTTGCAAATAGAATCAAACTGCCTATCAAAAGACTTATAAACCATGACCAAGTGGAATTTATTCCTCACAGGCAAAGGTGGTTCAACATAAGAAAATCAATTAATGTAATACATCAGATTAATAAATTGAAGGGAAAAAATCACATGATCATCTTGATCAATGCAGAAAAGGAATTTGACAAAATCCTGCCTCCTTTCTTGATTAAAAAAGAAACATCTAGAATGATAGAAATAGAGGGAAATTTCCTCAACATGATAAAAGGCATATATGAAAAGCCCACAGGTAACATTGTTCTCAATGGGGAAAGGTTTAAAACTTTCCTTCTTAGATTGAGAATGAGACAAGGAGACCCACTGTCACTTTTGTTATTCAACATTGGGTTAGAAGGTTTAGCTAGAGCATTTAGACAGGAAAAAAATAAAAAGAATCTAAGTAGGAAAATAGGAAGTAAAACTCAGTCTTACTGGATGACATGATCCTATATTTTAAAAATTCTGAAATGTCTATGACAAAGCTACTTGAGTTAATAAACAAGTTCAGTAAAGTGGCAGGATACAAGATCAACATACAAAAATAAGTAATATTTCTGTACACTAATATTGAACAATCTGAGGAGGAAATCATGAAAAAATTTCCATTTACAATAGCAATAAAAACTCAAATACCTAGGAATCAATATAACCAAAGAAGTACAGGACCTGAATTTAAAAAGTTACAAAACAATGCTAAAATAAAGATGACCTAAGCAAATGGAAAGACATACTGTGTTCATGGATTGGAAGATTAAATATCATGAAGATGTCAATCATACCAAAAAATGATTTCTAGATTAAATGCAATAACAATCAAAAATAAAAAAGCCTACTTTACAGAAATAGAAGAGGCAATTATCAAATTTATTTGGAAAAGAAAGTGCTCCCAAATAGTCAAAAACTTTCTAAAAATGAGGAGTGAGGTGGGAGGACTATCACTGCCTGACCTTGAAACATATTACAAAGCTACAGTGGTCAAAACAGCATGATATTGGCAAAAAGATAAACACATTGATCAGTGAAATAGAAATGAGAGTCCAGAAATAAATCCTCACCTCTATAGTCAACTGGTTTTTGACAAAACTATCAAGTCCATGTTAACAGGACAAAAGAGTCTCTTCAACAAATGGCATTGGGAACACCAGATATCTGTAACCAAAACAATGAAAGAGGACCCCTACCTCACTCCCAATAGAAGAATCAACTCACAATGAACAAATACCTGAATATAAAAGCCAGAACTATAAAACTACTAGAAGAAAATGTAGGGAAACATTTTAAAGATCTGGTGATTGGTGGTGGTTTCTTGGAGCTTACACCCAAAGCACAAGCAATAAAAGAAAAAATAATAAATGGGAACATCTCAAAATTAAACACTTTTGCACCTCAAAAGATTTTGTCAAAGAGTGAAAAGGCAGTTGACTCAATTGGAGAAAGTATTTAGAAATCACATATCCAATAACTATTTAATATCCATGATACAAAAAGAGATGCTGCAACTCAACAGTAAAATGTGAAATGATCTGATTAAAAAATGGGCAAAAGAATTAAATAAACATTTGTCCAAAGGAGAAATACCAATGACATAAAAACAGATGAAAAAATCTTCAACATCACTAGTGATTGGGGAAATGGAAATCAAAGCTACAATGAGATATCATTTCACACCTATTAGAATGGCAACTACTAAAAAGACAGAGACCAACATATGTTGGATGTGGATAGATAGGAACACTTATTCATTGTTGGTGGAAATATAGAACTCTACAGCCAGGTCATCCAGGGTGAGACAGCAGCACCCACGGCACCATTTGGCCGCTTTTCCTCCCCCCCCCCCCCCCCCAGCTGAAGATGGAATACTGAAGCACAGAGGCTTCCAGGTCACAGGCTATCCTCTGACCCATCCCCTGGTGACCCCATTCAGAGCCAGGTATATGCATGAAAGAGTAGGGAGTTTGTGGGCACAGGCACAGAGCACTATACTATGCCTCTATTTCATTTCCTAGTAATCTTTTTCTGGCTTTTCCATTCTAAAGTATAAATTTGGGTACCTCAAGCTTTCTCTCCTCCCAAATGGATTCCAGCCCTTGAACTGGCAAAATAAATCTTAGCTAGAAGAAAAAAAAAACCTGTCTAATCCAATGGTTGCAGGGAAACGGATTCTATTCTGCCTGATAAAACTGAACTCATTGATGTCATTCTGAGCAATGGAGTCTTGTGAGTCACCTGGACTTCAAAATGGTCATTAGATCCTGTGAATAAAACCTCCAGCCTCCAGCTCACTCTCATTCTCAATGGTCATCTAACCTACTGACTCAAAGTCCTGGTAATAATATGTAAAGTTATATACTTATTATTTATAATAATAAGTTAAATACTTATTTTGTCTTGTGCATGCACAAAGGTGAACAAAATCTATGACTATGATAGATATGTTTTTTATATAAATTGAGTTCCAAGGCCTTTCTCATTAAAATGTATAAATGGTAATTTCTGGATGGCTGCAGAGATTTGTCCCCATGGAAAAGTACATGTGATTAGGAAGGGGATCCTTGGATTCTTTGAACCTGACTGTGATGTTCAACAGCTCTGGAGGAGTGGCCCTGCTCATCAGGCCTTAAGTGGGCACAGAAGCTGAGAAGTGGGCACAGAAGCTGACAAGGAGCTTGACCTCCCCTAGGGAGCTTCCAGCCAATGTTTGGTTGATTTAATCCAAAGTTGATTGTGTAGCCCATGTGACAGTGTGACTCAGAGGCCAAAAGTCAAATATGGACAGATAGAAAGGGCCTCCTGTTTTCAGGTCTCTTCATTGATTTCTGTGTGCACTGTATAAGTAGATAAGAGCAGACATTTATAAAGCCTTGTAGATTAACACATGCCTTTGCTGACTTCTTCTCCCTGGACCAATGGGAAAGGATTCTGTCAGAAAAGGCAGAAGGGGCCACACTGCCCACAGCAAGAAACCTGATACCTAGAGCTGTTGGAGGAAGAGCAATCCAGGAGACCTCAGGCCACCTCACTCCCTCCATTCCCCTTGCGTAACAGTCACTGCTGGGACATCTTATCTATGCCAGAAATGAAAGTAATCCTTTCCCATGGGGAATCAAGCCAGCTGGACCCTTCTGTCTCACCCAGCAGAGCCTGAGCAGGGGGAACCATGGGCCAGTGCATGACTACCTTGGCCAGCTGGGCTTTCTGGTTGGTCAAAGAGTCTCAGTGTAAAGAGAGGATTCCCTGTCAAAGACTGAGTGAGATATACTCTTGCCTTATATGTAGGCCTCTGCTGGGTTACACACACTACATTCTAGGCCAGTGGAATTCCAAAGATGCAGTAAAACTCATCCTGTGCTGTATCAGATTCCACTAGATTTATTAAATATTTCTACATGATGTTTCCACTCTCAGGAGAATTACAGCTGTGTAAGTGAAACTCCTCAGATACCAATGCCTTCTGCCATGTCCTGAACTAGCTTTGGGACCTGCCATTTCTGTCTTTGAGGGGAAAGCACAATCATACTTGTGATTAATTTAACAAATCACATCCATGGACAGCTGTGCCATATCACCAAGGGCTTGGGCTGTTGGGAGCCAGGGTTTGTATTCTGCCCCTCACCTTTCCTGAAGAGGCTGCCATGGGTGTCTGGGTGACACCTGGAGCCCTGGGGAATTGGGGAATAACTGAGAAATGATATACAACTGAAAACTCAGAATCACGACACAATTGATCTGGACCTCCCCGTTCTAGATGAAGCCATGGGATGATGTTTGAAGTCCTTAACAAGGTGGAGGCTGGAAGCTGGAGCAGGGCCCTCGAGGCTCAGGAGAGGGCCAGGGGTTAACCCTTTAGGTCCAGAACATAGGGAAGCCCAGAGAGGAACTTCAGGTGAGCACAAGGCAAGGACTCTACCACCTGGGTTGGAAAGGCTGAAGTGTTTAATTGGTAATGTTATGCCCTACATGTCTGTGGGTCATCAGACTTAGTGACCACCTCCTTCCCAAACCCCTGACATGTCACGTATTTCAATTCTCTCCAGCAGACAGGTTATGTCCATGACCTTCTAGGCATAATCACAGTGCAAGATTTAGGACAAAGACCACCACTATCTGATGAGCTGTTAATTTTAAGGGCTTGGGCCCTGGTGTCTCTTTTAGGATATGTCAGTAGCAAGATGACTGAGTGTGTAAACTGGTGAACTCCCCAGACAGTGGATCTGAAAACCAAATGGCTGCAGCAGCATCTTGGCCAGTGAGGAAGTAGGTGAGTATTCCTTCAATGGCAAGGAATAAGGACAGTGATCCAGATGCCAGAGCTCACTGTGAATCATCAGGGCCCAGTCAGAGGGGAGTGGCCTCTAAGGACCTCACAGAGAGGCTGGAGGCCTTCTGGGAAATTTCTGGCTTAAAACAAATTGCAAGGGTGCTAGAAATCCCATTCCACAAGGAGGAGTAAAGCTTTTGAAATGAGGTTAGCTGTGGCTTTGGAAGCTGCATCACAAATGTTCCCCCAGAATGAATGTAAAAGGAGAAGGAATTCTGAGGTCAGAGACCAGGATCCCAGAAGGATTCAAATCTAAGAGAATGGATGGGTCATGGGACCACTAGAGGGGGATTGAGGATGCAGAGTCCTGGCTTCTTTAGGCCATTTGCTAACAATCATCTTCTGGTCTTTTCTTTTGCACATTGTAAGTTTTGATATTTTTGCTTCTCCTCTCTGCCACTTACTCCTGATGCAATTCCAGAGTTTATCTTGAAAGCTTTGAGTTTTTAACTTGGGGTCATAGAGACCTCTGCACCAGAAGCAGAACATATTCCTTCTTCCTTCAAAGATGTAGAGAAGAAGCCATGAGCTAGATCAGGAAGTGGTCCTTGTTAATGTGATTTTTACAGACACCCACATTTTAAAGGATGTTGCTATGCCCTGTGAAAACACCTTCAAACTTAAATTCAAGGAGTTCTGATGGTCTGTCTCAGCTATGTTCTTCACTGGCATGTGGTAGGTGCTCCATAAATATCTGGATGAGGAGGGGAAAAGTCAAAATCCATTTTCCTGTCCCAGACCTCCCTGGGCCCTCATTGCACCACAACTTGTATGTTGAGTGCCGTGTGCTGCCTTATTCTTTGCAAGTGACAAGTGCATCTCTTCCTCTTAGGTGTGAACTGGACTTAGTGACTCTCTTCTTATCAATAGAATATGGTCAAACTGATGATATATCATTTCCAAGATTGATTAAAAAAAAAACCCTATGATTTCAGTCCTGCTAGTTCTCTCTTTTACTCTCTCTCTCCATCTCTATCTCTATCTCTATCATCTCTACCTCTATCTCTATCTCTACCTCTAATTCTCAACCTTTCTCTTATATCTCACTCTGGGGAAACATGCTATGATGTGCAAGAAACTGAGGGAGAGCCCAGATAACAGATAGAAAGGAATTCAAGCTCTTAGTGGAAACTGAATCCTGCCAATAACATATGAATGAGTTTGGAAGCAGATCGTCCCCAAGTCAAACCTCAGTTGGGACTACTCCTCAGATTTGGGAGAGATATTGAGCAAAACCACATAGCTTAACCTTGTCTGAATTCTTTGTTCAAAGAAACTGTGCAATAACAGACATGTGTTATTGTAAGCCACTAAATTTTGTGGGTAATGTATTCACATACTAATAGGTAACTAATATGATGTACCAGGCCCTAGGATCTGTCCCTCCCCTCCTCCTTCCCTACCCACCTCTCCTCCCAAGCTCCCTCCATCTACAGTGGCCTCCTTTCTAATCTCCTCTCAGGCCAAACTCACTTCAGTCTCAGAGTCAGTAAACTTGTGCCTTATGCTGGCACACTGTTCACAGAC
Source organism: Cabassous unicinctus (assembly GCA_029593785.1). Classification (NCBI taxonomy): domain Eukaryota; kingdom Metazoa; phylum Chordata; class Mammalia; order Cingulata; family Chlamyphoridae; genus Cabassous; species Cabassous unicinctus. Next base: position 94,479 of record JAQZBX010000671.1, on the reverse strand, counting down.
CTGTGCAAGGATAGCTCCTGTTTCTAATTCTAGATGCAGCATAAATTTCACCTCAGTGACTCATTTCAGGCCCACCCACCTAGTAGTTCCCAGGCCCCCTCTTTCAGGACTCAGCTTGATTTTCACTATGGCACTTCTCTTTTATTTCACATGAATTTGTTTACTCATTTCTTTCATCTCTACCTCCAGACTCTGAGCTCTCAGAAAGCAGAGAGAAAGTTCATCATTTGCAGCATTGGATCCAGGGTCTAACCCAGCACCTGGCACTGGGTGAGTACTCCTGGCATAGTTGCTACATAAATAAATGAGAAGATTGCAGAGGAGCACTTCTATCAGACTCACACCAGCTTAGATTTTGTAAATTAATGTCAAATTCTCAACAACACTAAAAATCAGTAAAGTCTATTGGACAATAGAAGTTAAGATCAGCTACAGAATGGGAAAGTATATTGACAATAGTATCACCTAGAAACTTATAATATCCAAATAAAAATAAAAATAAAAATATAAAAACATAAAAATAAAGTAATAGTATCCAGAAGAGTTAAAAAATAAAATATTTACCAATCCAAAACCAAAAATAAAATGACCAATATAGACAAAAGGAATATTGCTAGACAACTCACAGATTAGTAACATCATATGGTAAGTAATTTTATAAACTGCATAATAAACAATAAATGAAATATAAATAATGAATACAATTTCATGTATATAAAATTCCATAAATCAAATTCTACCCACTGGGGCCACACTATGTAAAAATGGAGACTCTTCTCCATTGTCAGTGGGGGTGCTCTTTGTCTAATTATTTGGAGGATGTGATGGTCTCTTGGGTGACATTTGAAAATATCCCAAAGCAATGATCTAGCACTTCCATTCTTCACTTTCTCTTCATATCAATAAGATATATACAAAATATACACAAAACTAACTAAAGGAAGGGAAATGTTGGAAAGAACACAAATGTCAGCCAAAAGGAGGAGGGATTAAAAAAGAAATCCAGATATAATATAAATCAGTGATAAATAGCAGTGAAACTGAATAGACTAGGCTACAGTATATTTGTCCAAATGGAGACTTTTCAGTAATTATTTTAATCAAAAGGCAAGGTGCAGAAAGATACAGTGTATTGCCATATGCACATATTTTGTGAACTTGTATAACATCTATATTGCTAAAATGCACACAGGTTGCTACTGAAATTTTGTAAATGATTGGAAATGGCAAAAAGACCAAGGGTGATTGGATCCACTTAATTTGATTAGAGGGAGTGTCCAATCACACAAGGATTGATCACCATAAATTTCTGCCTGGTAAGGAAATATCCCTCTCATACCCTTCTTTACTGATCCTGGAAGGTGCATTGCTTCCAGGAGAATTTGCCCAGCATCCAGCAACCTGAGATCTGCTGGTAAACAGCACTATCACAGGTGGATTTATGGTTGGTTTCCATTTTGGACCTCAGTTTATCTCTCAGAAAAATAGTACAGTGGGAGAAATATTTAATAGCGTGGCTTTAGGTGTTGGATTAAGGAGGCTTTAATTTATAATACTTTTTATTTAGACATTGATACAAAAATATGTGATCCTAAATGCTAAGTAATACATGAAGATTCAAATTTCCAAAGAAATCCATCTCAGTAAATTTGGGTGAGACTATAAATGAGCAGTGATGGAAAACTGGCTTGTTCCAAAATTCTTTAAGGAATAAATAATTGATTTCTTCATCCTCAGTTCAAACATATTCATATCACATTCATTAGAAACCAATGAAAAAGTGGAGCACTGGAGGTAAAGTATTAATTATAACACTCTATACCTCTTCCTGTGAAGTTCCCAACCTAATGGCAGAGAAAAGAATTTTTCAATTTTATTTGGTTATTGGTAAATGCCATCTCTCATGCCAAATGTTACAATTGAATTTTGAAAAGAAAAACATACTTTAGGTTTTCAATTTTGTTTGCCACAGGATTAGAAGTAGCTTTTAAGAGTCTACTATTCCTTGTATCTTTGGAGAAATATTGACTTTCTTTTTCTTAATACTGTCTATTGAGCTAGAGCTAGACCTTTACAGAGTCTGCAAAAGCAGTCAGTCAAGGCTGCTAATCTAAATTCACTAAGTTGCATTTCTTTATTAACCCAGGATCCTATTCAAAGGGATAATAATCATGGCAGAAGAGGGTCAATGTCTCAGAAGTGGCCATCACTTTGTGAGAAGAACAGAATTGGGGTGGAATTAACTCCTCACCCCATTGGGGAAGAAGTTGCATAAGGGACTTTCTCTGTATCTATGTGTATTAGTCAGCCAAAAGGGGTGCTGATGCAAAGTACCAGAAATCTGTTGGCTTTTATAAAGAGTATTTATTTTGGGTAGAAGCTTACAATCACAAGGCCCTAAAGAGTCCCACTCAAGGTACTCTAAGAGGTCCATTTTCACCCAAAGTCATTTGTGTCAGCAAGAGTTCAACCTTCCTTCTTCCTCTTAAGGCTCTGTGGTCCCAGCTTCTTCCAATCTCAGCTGTAGGATGGCATAAGGCTCATCTCTCTTCCCAGGGCTCATTTCTTTCTGGGCCCAGCTGCTCTGGTCTCTTCACAAGGTCAGCTGTACACTATCAGGCTCATCTCTCCTACCAGGCTGCAGAATCCTCTGTGTATCTTCTCTGTGAAAGAGTCTGTTTTATCAGTCCACCAAGGGGGCTGCAATTCAACACTGATTTGCACTCTAATGATGTGGTTGAATTAAAGACCTAATCTTAACCTAATTTAATCAAAGAAATATCAGCTGAATCTAATACAATCAAAGGCAATAACACCCAGAGGAACAGACCAGTTTACAAACATAATTTATATCTCTTTTTGGAATTCATAAATAATATCAAACTGCCATACTAAATGAAATATACTTTTATTTTCTTATGTTTTGGAAAATCCAAAAATTAATACCTGAGGAAGTTGTACATGAAGCCCCATGGAGATTAGGCATAAGGCAGGTCTTTTAGTGTATTACACTCAACTTCAGTTCTGCAGACTCCATAAGCCCAGACCATGAAGATATGACAGAAGCAACCAGTGGAGCAGGGAGTTTCCCAACCACAGGAGGAGGATTCCAGTGTAAGTAGAGACTTAGTCCTCTCAGGAACCAGGGGCACTGCACGGACAACAGAGAGTGGGTTTGAAAATGGAAAGATCTCTGTCTGTAACCCACAATTCTCTGCCTATCCAAGACTGGCCTGGTTTATGACCTCACCAGGCAGATGTGATGACTCAGAGCCTCTGAGGGATAATTTGACTCCCTATTGTCCTGTTTATCCAGGTGATTGTCCCATAGTGAAGCTGCCCATGAATTTCCTTTACCCCTAATGGTCCAAACCTCTGCCCTGTTTCCTTAGCAATGCCACACATGTTTATCTCCCAAGCTTAACATTGCCGTACTTAGAAACCACCCAACCAATGTAGAATAGCTGTGGTCAGTAGCTGACCACAAAAGTTAGTTTACCACATAATAGGATTTTCCCATTCCTAGTACACACTCAGCTTAGTAGTAGAATGAACTTCACTGAACTTTAGTTCATTATAATAGTAAATTATATGGCTCTCTGATGGATTTAGATGCCATCTTCTCTGGATGCATTATGTATGATGAAGCACGTAGCTTTCCCTGTTAAATATGTAATGTTATAGAGCATGCACAAGATGCAGACCCTCCCACTTGTCAGTCTCCTTAACAAAACCCCTAACTCCTTCTCTACTCAAGGCAATGTAATGCCACTCTACATTTTGTTGGAGATGCAGCTGAGACATCCAATCTCTTGTCCTCCACCAATTTAATAAACTCTTTCCTTGAGCAACCAAACTCAGTGTGGTCATCAATTCTCTAAGCTGGACGTAGACCCAGAGGATCTGTGAGGGGATACCCTAAAGTCGGACAACCCAGTTGAGACCCTGTGGCCTCTGAGAGCATTGCTGCCTGATGGACTCATTGGCACCTGAGGTGGGGTACCCCTGAGCTAGGCTGTGTGGCTGCAGGAATACCTTGTCTCAGAAATCTGGGATCAGAATCCCTCTGCCAGTGGCATTGAGGATCCTGAAAGTAGCCAGTCAGGAAAGAAACAAACAGCTCACAAAATCCCTGCAGCTTCAGTGAATACTGATTTTCTTATCAAAATGATTAGTTGTTCTCTAGAATGAAGGTTTAAATCTGCTGAGACTGTAGGTGTATAGGCCTCCCTTGGTCCTTGGTTTTGGATTAAGTTTGGAGCCAGGTGGCCACAGGGTTGTAGGATAGTCCTACCCCAGAATGCATTCCCCAGGTATAGGAGACCTCCCACTGGTACTGTGGTTGAGTAGTAAAATTCTGATCAATAAACTTAAAGTGTAACTCACCCAAGCACTGACAGGGAGGCACAATGGAAAATAAACAGAGCTCTAGAAATAAAAAGTAGTGTGATCCCCTAGATTGCATCTTAAAACATTAGGAACAAACTGATTATGATAACCAAAAGAAAATGATATTGCTAAGTGTAAGTGCATAGCCACAGTATAAATTAGAGCATGGCCAGGAATGGCCACCAAAGGGATCTCTTGAATACAATGTTATTTTGCAACCAGAATTATATTGTAAAAGAGAGTAAATGGATGAACGACTATATGTTCTATGTTTTGTGGCTTAAGCTAATAATCTTAAACTGCAACATCATTGTTTTGGGCATGGTGTGATGTTATCAAGTCAAAGACTAAGACAATTTGCCAACCAAGCAAAGGGAAGAAACTACTTGCTGATTCCAACCCCTCAGACAAAGTGCTGGACTTGTTCATTGTTCTCACTTCTCCACAAGCACCTTATGAAAGAGGAGAAGAAGAGGGGAAGGGGGATCCAGAACTGGCCTTAGATCCCCCAGAAAAGGCCTCCCCACCTCATTCACAGGTATCCAATTTAGCCAGGGGGCCCTCCCACAGCTTGGCAATTCCCACTAAAGCAGGTGCCAGCTGGGATCGTTAATCAAGGCAATTCAAGAAGTTATTTGTTTGTACACACTTCAGTCTCCAATGCAGACTTGTACAATTGGAAGAACTGAATCCCAAGTTAATGGGAAGATCCCAAGATATGGTAAATATATTCAATTCTATTATTGCAATTCATATTCCTAGTTGGGTGGACATGCAGGCCTTATTAAATGAGCTGTTAACTTTGGAAGAAAGGACAATAGTGTTAGAAAAAGACAATGACCAATATAATGGCCTGAAAGATGGAGGATTAGAAAGGCATCACAATCACTTCTCTCACAGAAAAACAGCTAGAGGACAAGTAGAGACTGTCTGGAGGGCTATTCTGGGGTTAAGGACACCAGGGGAAGGCTTGACAGCACCCAGAAGAGAGAGGGATGATGGAAAGGAGTATTGGCTGGCTGAAAAAAGACCATGAGTAAAGCTGCAGCAGTAGCTGATTGTGCCTATTCCACCACCATCAGAGCACAGAGCACTGGCCCTGGCAGGTGGCTGCAGACTGAGGGGGTTTCAGGGGCCCTTTTCCCAAGACAGGGTAGAGGGAGGGACAGAGCCTATATCAAATTCAGTATTTGGCTAGTGAACTTGCTTTACTGCATTGGAGGGATCTCATAATTCCTGGCTGAGTGGGGCCATGATATTGTTTACCATGAGAGCCTGCAGGGAAAAAAGCTAATTTGCCTCCTTAAACACCCTCCTTTTTCTCCTGGGTTTTTTGTTGAGGACACAGAGAGATGAAGGGAGGGTGTGGGCAGCCAAAGGAGGAGAACAGCCTATGAGAAAGTTTGTGAAGCTTGGTCCAACCTGAGGACATCACTTCTGTCCCTCTCTTGGAGTTACAGTGAATGCATACCCGCCACCCCCAGCATCAGAAGTCTGAAATAAGAGGTCTGCCAAAGACCATAATCTGCTTGCAGACCCGAAAAGTGCATGAAAAGAAGGGAAATATAAATAGATAGATAGATAGATAGATAGATAGATAGATAGATAGATAGATAAAAACAATCAGGTGCCTTTATAGCCTCCCTTTCCAAGGCCCTTGGAAACTAGCTTGCACCTCATTACTGAGTCTTGGGCCATGGTTTGAGCAGTTAAACAGGGGTAATCCTTAATTTCCAGAAGCAGCAGAGCTAAGAATCAAAGAACAGTGGTAGCACACAGCTACTTATTGGTAAAACCCTAAGCAAGAAAGAGAAACTGAACATCAGAGTAAACTCAGCATAATGATCAGATGCTAAAACCTCAGCAAAAAATTATAAGCCATACTAAGAAAAAGGAAGATATGACTCAGGCAAAGGAACAAATAAAAGCCTCAGATGAGACACAGGACTTGAAGCAACTAATGAATGAGGTTCATACAAATGTCCTGAAATAATTCATGGAGTTGAAGGACAACATAGCTGAAGAAATAAAAGACATTAAGAAGATACTGGGTGAGCACAAAGAAAAATTTTAAATCTTGAATAGAAAAATAACAGAGCTTATGGGAATGAAAGATATGATAAGTGAGATTAAAAATACAATAAAGGTATACAACAGCAGATATGAAATCATAGAAGAAAGAATCAGGACAGAACAGTGAAATTTAAAAGAATGGAAAGAATGGAAAAAAAATTGAGCAGATGCTCAGGAAGTTGAATGATAGCATGAAGTGCACCAACATACTGTTATGGGAGTTCCCCAAGGAAAGGAAAAGGGAAAAGAGGCAGAAAGAGTTTTTGAGGAAATAATGGACAAAAATTTCCCAACTTTTATGAAAGACAAATATGTGTGGCTAGGATGCACAGCATACTCCAATTAGAAAAAATCCAAATAGACCTACCCCAAGACACATAATATTCAGAATGCCAAAGATAAAGAGAAAATTCTAAAAGCAGCAAGGGAGAAGTGAAAAATCACACACAAGGGGCATCCGGTAAGACTTAGTGCAGATTTCTCTTCAGAAACCCTGGAAGTGAGAAGGCAGTGGTATAATATAATTACAGTACTGAAAGAGAAACATTGCCAACCAAAAATTCTTTCTCTGGCAGGACTGTCCTTCAAATATGATGGTGATTTAATATAGTCACAGATAAACAGAAACTAAGGCACTTTGCAAACAAGAATCCAACTTTGAAGGAAACACTAAAGGGAGTTCTGCAGCCAGGAAAAATAAAACAAAAAACAAATGAAAAACAAGAAAGAGAAGCTTGGAAGAGAGTGTAGAAGTGAAAACTATAAGAAAGGCTAACCAAATGGGTAAAAAGACAAACAAAAATAAGATATGACATGAGAAAACCAAAGGATAAAATGGTTGAAGTTGGTAATGACTTTGCAATAAATACATTGAATGTTGATGGATTAAACTTCTCAATCAAAAGACATAGGTTGACAGAATGGATAAGAAAACATGAGCCATCCATATGCTGTCTGCCAGAGACTCACTTTAGACCCAACTTTGCAAACAGTCTGAAAGTAAAAGCTTGGAAAAAGATATTTCATGCAAAGAGTAACCAAAATAGAGCAAGGGTTGATATACTGGTGTCAGACAAAACAGACTTTAAATGCAGAAAAAAAAAAAAAAAAAAAAAAAAAAAAAAAA
>JAQZBX010000671.1:52233-86791 GCA_029593785.1 Cabassous unicinctus | reverse complement strand
GATCAACAAGGAAACAGAGAACTTGAATAATATGATAAATTAGCTTGACCTGATAGACATATACAGAACATTGCATGCAAAATCAGCAGTTTATACATTCTTCTCAAGTGCTCATGGATCTTTCTCCAGGATAGAATACCTATTGAGCCAAAAAACAACTCAATAAATAAAAGAAAATTTAAACTATACAAAGCACCTTCTCTGATTATAATAGAATGAAGCTGGAAATCAATAAAGGCAGGGAAGGGGAAATTTCACAAATATATTTAGGCTAAACAGCACACTCCTAATCAGTGGGCCAAAGAAGAAATTGAAGGGAAATTAGTAGATATTTCAAGATGAATTAAAACAAGAACAAAACTTATCAAAACTTATGGGATACAGTGAAACAATGTTGAGAGGGAAATTTATAGTTTTAAAGGCCTATATTAAAAAGGAAGAAAGAGCTAAAATCAAAGACCTAACTGTACAACTGGAGAAACTAGAAAAAGAAGAGCAAATCAATCCTAAAGCAAGCAGAAAGAAATAAATAGCAAAGATTAAAACAGCAATAAATGGAATTGAAAACAAAAAAGCAATAGAGAAAATCATCAAAACCAAAAACTGGTTCTTTGAGAAGATCAATAAAATTGACAAATGCTTAGATAGACTACTACAGAAATAAAGAGAGAATATGCAAATAAATAAAATCAGTAATAAGAAGGGGGACATTATGACAGAATGCACAGAAATAAAATGGATCATAAGAGGATATTGTGAGAAATTGTATGCTGACAAATTAGACAATCCAATGAAATGGTCAAATTCCTAGAAAAGCACAAACAACCTATATTGTATGTATGAGAAATCCAAAATGGAAAAAAGGGAGTAAAAGTCTCACTATTTGCAAATGATATGATCTTATATTTTGAAAACTCCAAAATACCTACAATAAAGCTATTAGAGCTAATAAATGAATTCAGCAAAATGACAGCATAAAATATCAACACACAAAAATCATTAGCCTTTCTATATGCTAGTGGTGAGCAAGGTGAGGAGGAAATCAAGAAAAAAATTTCATATACAATAGCAACAAAAAGACTCAAATAACTAGGAATTAATTTAACCAGGAACATATAAGATCTGTATTCAGAAAACTATGAAACACTGCTAAAAGAAATCAGAGAAGACATAAACAAATGGAGGGACATTTTGTATTCATGGATTGGAAAAGTAAACATCATGAAGATGTCAATCCTACCCAAACTGATTTCTAGATTCAATGCAATACCAATCAAATTCTGATAGCCTACTTTACAGAGATAGAAAAAGCAATTACCAAATTTATTTGGAAAAGAAATGTGTCACAAATAGCCAAAAACATGCTTAAAAAGAGTGATGTGGGAAGACTTTCACTTCTTGACCATAAAATGTATTACAAAGCTACAGTGGTCAAAACAGCAATGTATTGACATAAGGATAGACACATTGATCAATAGATTAGAATTGAGAGCTCAGAAATAAACACTCATTTCTATGGTCAACTGATTTTCAGTTTTCCTACCAAGTCCACTTTTCTAGGATAGAACAGTCTCTTCAACAAATGGTGCTGGGAGAACTGGAGATCCATTACCAAAAGAATGAAAGAAGCCCCCCATCTCACTTCCTATACAAGGATCAACTCAAAATGGATCCAAAACTGAAACATAAAAGTCAGGACCATAAAATTCTTAGAAGATAATCTAGGGAATCATCTACAAGAACTTGTAGTAGATAAGGGTCTTAAACCATACACCCAAATCACAAGCAACAAAATAAAAAATAGATAAATGGGACCTCCTCAAAGTTAAATATTTCTTTGACGAGGTCCCACACCAAATGTAAGATATTTTGGTTAGTAGTAATATTTTGAGAATGCTCTTTCATTATTAGTTAAAAATATTTCACAACAATGCAAGGTATTGGTGGTAGGGTGAAATATGAGAGCCCTGTATGATGTTATGTATGATTGTTTTGTAAGTTCACAGCTATTACTATCCACTTATTGTTTAGGTGTATTTATGTATGAGTGATATACTTCAATAATTTTTAAAAAAATTAAATATTCCTGCATCTCAAAGGACTTTGTAAAGAGGGTTAAAATGCAGCTTAGTCAATGGGAGAAAATACTCAGAAATTACACATCCAACAAGGGCTTAATATCCATGACATATAAAGAGATCCTACAACTCAATAATAAAAAGACAAATAACCTGATTAAAAATGGGCAAAAGACCTGAAGAAACATTTTTTTCTAAAGAAGAAATACAAATGGTGAAAAAAAAATGAAAAAAATATTCAACATCATTGACTATTAGGGAAATGCAAATCAAAACTACAATGACATATCATTTCACACCTACAAAAATGGGCACTATTAACAAAACAGAAAACTACAAATGTTGGTGAGGACATTGAGAGATAGGGACACTTATACACTATTGTTGGGAATATAGAATGGTACAGCCAATGTGGAAGTCTGGTGGTTCCTAAGGTAGTTGGATATAGCTGTGCCATATGTCCAAGCAATATCACTACTAGGTATATACCCAGAAGAATTGAGAGCAGAGACATGAACAGACATTTGCATACCAACGTTCATAATGACATTATTCTCACTTGCCCAAAGATGAAAACAACCCAGATGTCCATCAACTGATAAATGGATAAACAAACTGTGGTTTATATGCACAATGAAATATTATGCAGCTGTAAGAAGAAATGAAGCCAAAAAGCATATGATAATGTGGATGAACCCAGATGACATTATGCTGAGTGAAGCAAACCAGGCACAAAAGGACATATATTGTATGATTTCACTATTATGAAATAAATATGAGCAAACCAATGGAATTAATAGCTAGAATGTAAGTCACCAGAGAATAGAATGTGGTTAGAGAATGGAAAGCTGAGGTTTAGTTGTGCAGAATTGGTAAAAAAGTTGTTTGTGAATGTCTGGAAATGAATGGAAATGGTGAAAGCACATCATAGGATTTGTAATTAGTAGCACTATCATATGGGTATGATATTGGGGTTTTTGTTTTGCTTTGTTTTCTTTGGAATAATGGAAATGCTCTAATATTGATTGAAGTGATGAATGCACAACTCAGTGATTTTACCTAATCCCACTGATTTTACACTTTAGATAAATTGTGGGTGGGTTTGGGGAAAATACAACAAATATAAAATATGAACTATAGTTAATAGTAATACTTTGAAAATGCTATTTCATAACTTGTTACAAATATTTCACAACAATGCAAGATATTGAAGATATTGGTAATGGGATGAGGTATGGGAGCCCAGTACAATATTATGCATGTATGTACTTTTACTATACATTTATTTGTTTATGTGTATTTGTGTATAAGTAATATACTTAAAAACACACACACACACATATATATATATGCCCATGACTATGCTGACTCTGAGAAACAGTAATCCAAACATTTCAGTGCATGTTCCAGGAGACTAAGCAGTTCCCTGAGTTGAGCCAAATTGAAATCCAAATGAGCAGTCAGACAGGACCAATTTGAATCAAGCTTATATTATTGCAGGTCTTAGAAAAGGAGTTCCCAAACAAAGGAAACAATAAAATCAGCAAATATTTCAAGACCCTGAAGAAACCATCCTGTCTATTTAGAGCAACTGCTCAAGGCCTATAGACAGTGCAATGATTTAGACCCAGAGAACCCCACTAAACTGTGTACTGTTAACTACACTTAATATGCTCCTGATATAAGGAAAAACTCTAGGAATTGGAAGGGTGATTGGACATGCCTATGTCACAATTAGTAGAGATTGTCTGTAAGGTTTTTCACAGCTGGGAGTCTACCCATAAGAAGCAGCAAAAGTAACATGCTGCCTACAAAGCCAGTCTTACAGGAGCAGCTATCAGCAAGAACATTGGGGACCCACAGACCCTGAGATGAGGAAAAGCTTCCATGGTAAGCTCAACAAAGAGTAAGATCCCCCAGGGACCCCAGGAAGACCATTATGTCCCCAGCAATGTGCTTACTGTAAGGAGGAGGGACATTGGAAGCATAAATGCCTGAGTTTCCCTGGTAAGTGAGGGGTTAGGACATCACACCTAGTGTCCCAACTCCCGCAGTTAGGAGGGGATGAACGACAACAGCCTGGAGTAATGGGACCTGGAAGGACCTTCCACTCATTGGGAAACCATCCTGATCACCCACACTGAACTTCAGCTCTCATTTCAAGTGTATAAGAAGTTAGTAGACTTCTTGGTGGACACTAGAACCAATTATTCAGTTTTTAACCAGAGACTAAGTAAAGAAACTAATGAATCAGTCCCTATCATTGACATTTGGGGACTAAAAACTTTAAGCCATTCTCAGAACCACTGCAATATCAAATTGTAGAGAATCAACTGACTCATAGATCTCACTACATGCCTGAATGTCCAATTCTCCTTCTCAGTTAACACTTACTTTCCAAATTGCAAACTTGCCTTTGACTTTCACCTAATGAAGGGAACACACAGGTCACAGCCATACACATCTGTGTCTTCCAAGGACCCTGCTGGATTTAGCTGGGGACACTGTGAAGTTTGGAGTAATGAAAGAGATAAAACAACAGGGTCCAGCTGTGGTGTGGGTTACTGGGGGACACACAGAATGGGCAGATGAAGTACAGGAAGTCAAGGTAAGACTTTGGGCAAACACTACCCATCACATCTAAAACTGAATCCACTCATACAGGAGACTAGAGCTGGCATCTAACCCCTAATCAAGAAATTTCTCAATTGGGGACTAATTAGACCTTGTCAACCAGATTTTATACCACTCTCTTACCAGTTATTAAACCAGGTACTCAGGAATATAGATTTGTACAAGATTTGAGAGCTATTCATCAGATAGTGGAGGACATCCTCCCACTGGTGCCCAATCCCTACACACTTTTTGATTATATTACTAACACATACACCTGATTCACAGTTCTGAACTTAAAAGATGCTTTCTTTTGCATCTTGCTAGAGAAGGAATCACAGAGACCCTGCTTTGGAATGGAAAGATCCTGACACTGGAATGAAGCAATGGTATTTTTTAACTGTGCTGCTGCAAGGGTTAAAGAATTTTCTGACCTTTTTGGGACAAACCCTATCCAGGGATTTGCAGGTGGTACAACTCAGGGAAGGACTCTTCCTTCAATAGGTAGATGACATAACCATTGCTAGCAAAATATAAGAAGCCTCAGATGAGAGCATAGTAATAATGTTACAGAGACTACCTAAGAAAGGATATAAGTGTGAGAAAAGAAGGCCCAAGTTATTCAAACTTATGTTAAATATTATGGTTTTAAATTCTCTAAGGGACATTGGGCCCTCCTGCCCAGTCAAAAGGAAGCCTTATATGGAGTTTCAAGCCTAAAAACAAAAAGGAACCCATAGAGTTTCTCAACATGGGTTGTTAGTATAAGCTGTGGATAACTAATTTTAAATTTATGGCTAAGCTGCTGTATGAAGCACATAAAGGAAGTGAAAAAGAGCCCCTAGTCTGGATACCAGAATGTACACTTTCTTTTAAAACCTTAAGCAAAATTTAATGCCCCAGCTCTAGGACTGCCAGACTGCCCCAAAACATTCCACTTGTTCTTAGATGAATGGCAAGGCATCACCCTGGGAGATTTAACCCAATCTTCGGAGAAGAAACTGACCGATAGCATACCTGTCCAAACAGCTAGACCTTGTATCTCAAGTCTAGCCTGCTTGTCTGCACACAGGCACAATTACTTGTGACCTTCTTCTAGAGGCAGAAAATGTCACATTATGTTCTCCAGCTTACATCTATACTCCTCCTGATGTGATTATAATATTTAAACAAAAAGTAGATCTATCAAGCCACTCCACTAGACAATTCTATTGTGACTTTAAAGAATATTGACAAACTTAAGGTTGCCAATTTGCTCTGAGAGTTTAGTATAAATCAGAGTGGATACTCCCCAAACATGACTGTGTACAACTCCTTAAGTAAATATATTCCAGTAGATTGGGACTGACTGATGTAACCCAAATATCCCAGCTCTTGAATTATTTACTGATGGAAGTAGTTTTATGGACAACAGGAAGCAATAAGCATTGTATTTGGTAGTCACCCTGGTAGAAACTTTGGAAGCAGGATCCTTGTCCCCATGAACTTCAGCTCTGAGGATAGAACTACTAGCCCTTTTAAGAGCCCTCCAGTTAAGTGCAGGAAAAAGAGTGAACATTTATGCAAACTTCAGATATGCATAAACCAGTGTCACCCATGGAGTCATTTGGAAAAAGAGGGGATTACTCACTGCTGCTAATAAGGACATAAAACATGTTGATCTCATTCTAAAGCTCCTTGAAGTTTTGATGCTCCCCTTAGGGATTAGCAGTCATTCATTGCAGAGAACACCAAACTTCCAATAGCAGGGAAGCAAATACAAACCATTTAGCTGATAATGCACTAAATTAGCTGTAGGGAGAAAAGAACCAACTCTTATTATACCCCTTCACACTGAAAGAATGGACCACCCATTAATACCCCAGAATTGGTGAGACCCTAGCCTAAAGCCATTTTGGGAAACCCTCATACTGGAAAAAAGATTTAGTCAGAACAAAAGAGTGGGGATATACTCAAGCCACAGGCAATGCTTGGATGAAAAGAGAGTCCTTGGGAACTTTGGGAAGACTACCAAATTACCTATAGCTGAAAGCCTAGTGAAACCCATTGCCACTTACTTCCATAGACCTACTCATTATGGACATGAACCTGTCTCAGCGAATAAGTCAATTCCTCATAGGATCCACTGTATGCAGAATGATTTCAGTCAGTAAAAGATCAGTGTGTACCTTGTGCTCAAGTTAACTTTAAAAAAGAGTCTTCAGCCTTAACCAAAGGAGTACAATACAGATGATGAAGAAGAGGAGAGGACTGGAAAAATGCTTTACTGTAATGCCAAGAGCTGTGGTAAACTTTGAGTATTTGCTGCTGTTTGTAGACACTTTCACTAATTGCATAAAAGCCTTCCTATGCCAAATGGAAAAAAGCTTGAGAAGTAGTCAAAGTCTTAATAAAGAAATCATTGCAAAGTTTGGACTTTCTATGTCTATACAAAGTGACAAAAGGGTGGCCTTTATTTCTGAAGTGATTAAAGATGCCTGGACTGTTATAGATTGGCAGTTGCATTCTCCCTGAAGACTTCAATCCACTGGAAATACTGAGCAAATGAATCACACCTTAAAGGAAGCCATTGCCAAGATTTGTTTAAAAAGTCATCTCAAGTGGAATAAAGCCCTGCCAACTGCCCAACAGAGGGTTAAGGCCATCCTCAAAAGAAGACATGAATTAAGTCCTTATGAAATTTCTTATAGAAGAACATTTCTTAAAAGTGAATAGAGGAGCTATGTAGCTCAGTGGTTGAGTGCCTGCCTTCCATATACAAGGTCCCAGGTTTGATCCCTGGTTCCTCCTAAAAACAGAAAGATTCCATGCAAGGAATTGTGCACATGATTTAGAGGTTACTTAAGGCCTGAGGAGAGGAAGGATGCAGGGAGCAGCTGTGTCTGGTGAATCAGCACTTCCCATCTGCAGTGGGTGTGCACATTGTGGAACCCCAGATAAAACTAGGGATTGTCACACAGACACTGACTATTTTAATTATGTAAACTGAAGTTGAATATAAAATGGTATTCATCAAACTTGGTTTTATTATATATTACACTGAAAACTATAATGTGAATTGGAAAATAAGAAAATCTTCAGCATTTGGTGAGCAGTTGGATGAGTTTTGTAAAATTTTGTATAATGGACCACCCATGGGATCTACACTTCTTTAAGCATCCCTATCCTGAGAAGACACATTTTGCTCCTTGGAAACCACTAAAGGCAATTGTTATGGACACTGTTCTTGGCCTTTGAACATTAAATACCATTGTAAATACATTTTTAAATTTTGTTTAATGTTAATAAAGTTTACCAAATTATGAAATGTTGCACCATTGTTTGGGTTTCTAAATATAAGGGATCATTTCTTTAAATTATTGATCAAATTTCATTTTCCTGAAGGAAAATAGGAGCTTGGTAACACAGTTATGTCTGTATCTTCTTTGGCCTCATATCTTCTTTGGTAAACAGACTCTCAGTTAAAACCCAGCCCTGCTGCATCCAAATATGTATACTATCAATAACCTTTAATATTTATGCAAATTAGAAGATGAATAAGTAGGGCATGTGGACTGATTCTCAGTTTGACTCACATTGGATTCACATGGTGAGCTTCAAAATATGTTGAATCTAAGATATCCATCTTATTGGCATAGAATTTTTCAAAATATCCTCTTATGAAATTCTTTGTTTCTGTGGGATCAGTCATGATATTCCCTCTCTCATTTCTTATTTTATGTATTTGCGTTTTTCTCTTTTTTCTTTGTTAGTCTAGCTAAGGTTTTGTCAATTTTATTAATCTTCTCAAAAACCAGATATGGTTTTATTAATTTTTTTCTCATATTTTTTTATTCTCAGTTTCATTTAGCTCTGGTCTAATCTTTGATATTTCCTTTTTTCTGCTGGTTTTGGGATTAGTTTGTTGTTCTTTTTCAAGTTCCTCCAGGTGTTCAGTTAAGTCTTTGATTTTAGGTTTTTCTTCTTTTTTAATTATAGACATTTATTGCTATAAATTTTCCTCTCAGCATTGCTTTTCCTGCATCCCATAGGTTTTGATATGTTGTGTTCTCATTTTCATTCATTTCAAGGTAGTTACTGATTTCTTCTGCAATTTCCTACTTGACTCACTGATTGTCTAAGAGGGTGTTAACTTCCATATATTTATGCCTATTCTGGTTCACTGTCCCAAACGTTTTATTAATTTACAGCTTCATTCCATTGTGATCAGAGAAATATTTCATAAATTTTTTTTTGTAAAATTTCAATCTTTCTGAATTCACATAAATGGAAAAATTTCTAGAAACACACAAGCAACCTACATTGATGAAAGAAGAAACTGATGAACTCAACAGACCAATCACAGCTAACAAAATTGAGTTAGTCATCTAAAACTTCCCAACTAAGAAGAGCCCAGGACCAGATGGCTTAACATGTGAATTCTACCAATCATTCCAGAAAAAGCTAATATCAATCCTACTTAAAATCTTCCAAAAAATAGAACTGCAGGAGACATTGCCTAACTCATTCTTTGATGTTAACATTGCCCTAATTCTAAAGCTAGGTGAAGACACCACAAGAAAAGAAATCTACAGACCAACATTCTAATGAACATGGGTGCAAAAATCATTAACGAAACACTTGATAATTGTATCCAACAACACATCAAATGAATTATACACAAGACCAAGTGGGTTTCATCCCTGGTATGCAAAGATAGTTCAACATAAGGAAATTAATCAATATAATACACCACATTAACAGATCAAAAGAAAAAAATCACATGATCATCTCTATTGGTGCAGAAAAAGCATTTGACAAAATACAGCATCCTTTCTTGATAAAAAACCCTTCATAAGCTCTTCAACATGATGAAGGGTATATATGAAAAATTCACAGTTCACCACATACTCAAAAATGAAAGGCTAAAGGCTTGTCCTCTAAGATCTGGAGCAAGACAAGGATGCCCACTGTCATCACTCTTATTTAACATTGTGTTAGAATTACTTGCTTGAACATTTAGGTCAGAAAAAAGATATAAAAGACATCCAAATTGGAAAAGAAGTGGCAAAATTTTCAGTATGTACAGATGACATGATCCTATACATAGAAAGTCCTGAAAAAGCTACAACAAAGCTTCTAGAGCTGATAAATGAGTTCAGTAAAGTGGCAGGATATAAGATCAGCACACAAAAATCATTAACAGCCCTGTATATGAGTAATGAGCAATCTGAGGAGGAAATCAAGGAAAACAATTCCATTTACAATAGCAACTAAAAGAAGCAAATGCCTTGGAATAAAATTAACTAAAGATGTAAAGGACTTGTACACAGAAAACTATGCAATATTGTTAAAGGACATAAAAGAACATCTAAATGAATGGGAGAATATTGCATGTTCATGGTTTGAAAGATTAAACATCATTAAGATATCTGTCCTACTCACATTAATTACAGATTCAACTCAATTCCAATAAAAATTGCATTTATTACTGAGTTTAAAAAGTTAATATGAAATTTATTTGGGAGCGCAAGGGGTCCCAAATAGCCAAAAATGTATTAAATAATAGAAAACAAAACTGAAGGAATCATGTTACCTGAATTTAAAACATACTACAAAGCTATGGAGGTCAAAACTGCATGATATTGGCACAAGGAAAGACATACTGACCAATGGAACTGAATTGAGAATGCTGATAGATACTCACATATACAGTCAACAGATATTTGATAAGGCCACCAAACCATTTCAACTGGGAGAGAATGGTCTCTTCAACAAATGGTTTTTGAAGAACTGGATACCCATAGCCAAAAGAATGAGAGAGGATCACCATCACACACCCTATATAAAAATTAACTCAAGATGGATCAAAGAAATAAATATAAAAGCCAAGACCATAAAGCTACTAGAAGATAATTTAAGGAAGCATCTGCAAGATATTGTAGTCGGAAATGGTTTCATAAACTTTATACCCAAAGCTCAAGCAACAAATGAAAAATAGATAAATGAGAACTCTTCAAAATTGAAATCTTTTTACTTCAAAGGAATTTGTCCAGAAAGTGAAAAGACAGCCTACTCAATGGGAGAATATATTTGTTAATCATTTATCTGACAGGGGCCTAATATCCAGCATATATAAAGAAACCTACATCTCATAAATGAAAAGACAAACAAAGCATTTTAAAATGGGCAAGAGATTTGAATAGACACATCTTCAAAGAAGAAATATAAATGGCTAAAAAGCATATGAAAAGATGCTCAACTTCACTAGCTATTAGGGAAATTCAAATTAAAACTACAATGAGATATCATCTTACACCTATTAGACTGGTAGCTAATAAAAAACAAAGAAGTAGAAGTATTGGAGAGAATGTGGAGGAAAGGGAATGAACACTCATTCACTGCTAGTGGGAATGTAGAATAGTGCAGCTATATTCGAGGAGTTTGGCCGTTCCTCAGGAAGCTAACTATAGAACTGCCATATGATCTAGCTATCCCACTTTTGGGTATATACCCAGAACAATGGAAAGCAGGAACACAAACAGATATATGAGCACCAACGTTCATAGTGGCATTATTCACTGTTGCCAAAAGTTGGAAGCAACCCAAGTATCCATCAACAGATGAATGAAGAAGAAATTTGTGGTATATACATACAATGGAATATTATTCAGCTGTAAGAATGAATGCATTATTAACACACAGGACAACATGGATGAATCTTGAAGACCTTATGTTAAGTGGAGTAAGCCAGTCTCTGAAGGACCAATACTACATCACCTCACTGATATGACTTAAGCAAATTGAGCAGGCTTACAGAGCTAGAGTCTGGAAGATAGTTTATCAGGGGACAGAACAGGAGTAGAGTGTGGTGATTTGAGGCTTCTCACAAATTTTGTGAAAACCTATAAAAGTTTTTGGTGAGATCCTACTGAGATGTGCATAAGTGTTACCTCTGGGCTGACCTCCTGACTCATTTTGAAGTCTCTTAGCCATATAAACTCATTTGTCTTTAACTTACCCTCCTTTTGTTCAAGGTCTTTTTCCAGTTGCATTGTCAGTTGGTACTTGGTGGCTTCATCTTTGAGGAGGCTTTGGATCACAGGGGGTTTGCAACTGGGGTGGGGGAGGATCATTGGTGTGGGATATCAGGGATGGTGGATGCATGGGAGGAAATTCACTTGAGCATAAATATAAGGTATATAAAAATGTTCAAGTGTTCATGGGGCATTGTCACAGTGGGTGGAGAATCAGTCAATAAATGAGAGAACACTGATTTCCCATCCTGGAGAGCTCTGCCACATTCTCTAAGGAAGGAGGATGATCCACTGATGGCCCTTGATATTGATGTGTAGCCTTATGAGTATTTGTTCTTGAAATAGAAACTTGGCCTATTGTTATGGGGTGCCTAAGAGTTGCCTCCTGAGAGCATCCTTGTTGTTTGGGTGTGGCCTTTCTGTAAGCCGGACTCAGCATGTGGGTGCATTGCCTTCCTCCCAGCATGGGACGTGGCTTCCCGGGGATGGGTCTCCCTGGCACTGCACTGGCTGGCAGTGTGACTGGAGAAAGACCTTGAATAAAAGGGGGAAGTGTGGAGATGAGTGAGTTTGTATGGCTAAGAGTCTTCAGGATGAGTCAGGGTGTCATTCCAGAGGTAATGCTTCTGCACATCTCAGTAGGATCTCATAGATTCCAAAGTGGATATCACCCCAAATAGTGGGGCTCCTGAGGGATCTGGAGACACCCAAGTCCTTTGTCAGGGCAGATAGCTCTGGAGTTTGGTGCCTTGCCAGTGGGCCCTACTTTGGATTTGTGCTCCTGAGAGTGACAGAGTTGGACTCAACTATGTGTTCCCTGCACATGGCTCATTTGTCCCTTCTATTAAAACCTGTACTTTGTGCTGGAGTCCATTTTAAATTTTGTGTTGAACACAAACAGCAAGGGGGGATATAGAAATAAATAAATAAAATAAATCTTTAAGAAAAACACACTGGGTAACATATGGAAGAAATTTTCACTGCACATAAAAGACAACAGATCTTACTGTGATGAAAGGCACAATGAAAATTTTTTTTATTTTATTTTCATATTTTGTATTTTTGTATTTTTTGTTATATATTATTATTAATTTTTTAAATTTGCCCCAAGAAGTCTGGACCCCCTTCCTGATTTGAGGAGGATTCCACTGATTCCCAAGCCTGCACTACCCAATCTCAAGCTTGCCTCAAGGTGTTTCCAGTACCTCCCTCTCTGAAGAAATCATCACCCAACATCCAACCTGCCTGAAGGGTCTGCCATCCAACCCAAGCCTGAAGAGATTAATTCTGTCTCACCAGCTGAAAATTCAAGTTGATGCCCTGAAGTAATTAGCTGTAAAAACACTTCAAATTTTTTCCACACCTCCCCCACCACCCCTCTTCTCTTCCAGACCTATAAATAGACTAAAATCACAACAAGTCCCCAAAGGTGAAGTACAAAGTGTGACCCACAAGGAAGTACACTATACTCTAAAAGAACTGCATGAGTTTTCCAATTTATATAGATATAATCAAGGGAATATATATGGGAATGGATATTAAGGGTATGCAATAATGGTGCAAGGAATATAAAGTTGAATCAGGCTGAATTTATTGATATGGACCTACTAAGCAGAGATTCTGGATTCAATATTGCAGATTAAAGAGTTCAAAAAGGCTCTAATACTTTGTTTGGGTGACTGTCTGAAACATCCACCAAAAGATGACTTAAAATGCCAGAGGTTGAGATGCCTGATTTACTCTGGTATACTATAGATGAGGAGATCCAAAGGTTTACAGAGACAGGAATCCTAGAATGGATTCACCATTTAAGATCTGCACACCCACCCCTGGAATGCCCAGAAGACTAACCTTAAAACAAGATTGTGAGGAATAAATTTGTGAGGCTAACTCTATCTTCCATGATGAGCAGGAATAAATTGGTGAAGCTAACTCTATCTTCCCTGATCACCTCTGTGGTTGCTCTTCTCTGTAGGCCAGATATTACTTTGTGAACTGCTCTCATGGAACTAGAATTATTAAAGAGTATGGGGATGATTGGACCCTGGGCTGGCAGAAGCCAAGTAGCAGCACTTAATTGACAAAGACATGTCTTTGTCTACCACAATGAAAGTCACACTCAGACATCAATCTAAAGAGTATGAGTCACATAGTCATATGGCATTGGCTAATAGATCATTGGGTACCCAGAAGTAAAACAGATGGATCATCTACTAAATTCCTACTTGATCTGTATAAGAGAAGAGTTCTAGGTCAAGTGAATAAAACCCTGACTTGAACTGGAAAAATGGAGAGTCATGGCTCCTTAATCAATTCCCAGGCTTGAGACAGTTTAGAGACCCAGAGCCCCTTGAATGAGGGGAAGGCCATGTCTCCTTGGGATCCTGTTACAATGCCAAAAAGTTATACTATTAGATTTCCTTCAACTTTCCCCCAAAGAGACCTACAGTGTTTTACCAAGGTAACTGTGCATTGAGGAAAAGGAAATGATTAAACATTTCAGGATTATTAAACACTGGTTCAGAAGTGACATTAATTCCAGGAGACCAAAAACATCACTGTGGTCCACCAGTCAGAGTAAGGGCTAATGGAGGTCAGGTGATCAATGGAGTTTTAGCTCAGGTCCATCTCACAGTGGGTCCATTGGGTCCCTGGCAAAATTCTATGTCTTTTTCCTAGTTCCAGAATGTAAAATTGGAATAGACATAATCAGGCACTGGCAGAATCTCTACACTGGATCCCTGACTTGTGGAGTGAGGGCTATTATGGTAGGAAAGGCCAAGTGGAAGCCACAAGAACTGCCCCTACCTAGCAAAATTGTACATCAAAAGCAAATCTGGGCCCAGTATCCTGGACCATGCAGTTGCCCCCAAGGACACAGTTATGGCTCCCCAAAGCCTGAAGGGGACCAGGGGTGGGCCCAGCAGCATGAGTAGGAAGTTGGTATCAGCTCTGGGAATTTTAGGTTCCCGGCAAAACAGAGCCACCCTGACTTACCTTATGATTAAGGCACTCTAGAGCCCCACATCAATGCACAGATTCATAAAGAAAAATGCTGCTCATCCAAGAGGGAATTTTGTGACCAAATCAGTAGTTCCTGCTCAATTTCTGGATGTGCTTACAAAGCCTTAGAATGATCAGTGCTGGAAAGAAACAAGGAAGAAAATTAATAGTCTTTGAAATAGTATCTGTTGGTTGATTGTTTTGTGATAAATATTGATGCTGTGAAATTACAAATTTATTAAACTCGGTATAAATTAGAACTAGGTATAAACATAAATTTTATTTTCTGTTTTAATTTCAGAGGGATTACTGTTAGGGAATGCTCTTCAGATAATATTTTATAAATTGCAGTTTCTTATTATTAGTCATACCCAAACGATCCCAGCAAACTGATGTCCTGTCCCTAAGATATGCATCCAAACTAGTGCACACTAAACCTCTTATTAGGACATGGATAGTTTTTATGTAATTAGTCATTGGAAAAAACAATTATTTTCCCATTATAATGGTGTAGAGTTTTGAGTGTTAATAAAATAATCTATCAATTATTTTTTTAAAAAAGCAATACTGGATTCCTGGAGGGATTGCAGAGATCAGTGTCACTATAAAGGACTTGAGGACACAGGGATGGCAATTCCTACCATATCTCTAGTCAACTCTCCTTTTTGGTCTGTGGAGAAAACAGATGATCTTGGAGAATGACAGTAGATTATCATAAATTTAACCAGGTGGTGACTCCAATTGCAGCTGCTGTTACAGATATTGTATCTTTGCTTGAACAAATGAACACATTCTCTGGTACCTGGTATGCAGCTATTGATCAGGTAAATGCTTTATTCTCAATTGCAATTAGTAAGGACAACCAGAAAGTTTGCTCTCAGCTGGCAAGGCCTGCCTCAAGGGTATATCAACTCTCCAGCCCTATGTCATAATTGTGTCTGCAGAGACCTTGATCATCTCTCCCTCCCACAAGACATCATACTAGTCCATTATGTTGATGATATCATGTTGACTGGATCTAATGAGCAAGACATAGCATGACTCTAGACTTATTGGTAAGGCATTTGTGTGAGAGATGATGGGAGATAAATAAAACAAAAGTACAGGGGACTTCTACTTTGCTGAAATTTCTAGGTTTCTAATAGTGTGGGGCAAGTAAAACTATCTCTTTTAAAGTGAAGGATGAGGTGCTGCAACTGACCCTTTTATGACTAAAAATGAGGCACAATGCTTAGTTGGTTTCTTTGGATTTTGGAAGCAATATAGTCCTCATTTGGATGTGCTACTATGGCTCTTTTACTGAATGACCAGAAAAGTTATTTGTTTTGAGTGCGGACTGGAACAAGAGGAGGCTCTGTGAGAGGTCCAGGCTTCTGTGCAAGCTGCACTGCCACTTGGGCCATATGACCCAGCAGATCCAATGCTGCTGGAAGTATCAATGGCAAATAGAGATGTCATCTGGAAGCCTTGTCAGGCCCCTATAGGATAATCACAATACAGGCCCTTAGGATTTTGGAGCAAATCCCTGTCATCTTCTGCAGATAACTACTCTCCTTTTTAGAAAATCTTTTGTCCTGCTCCTGGGCCTTAGTAAGACTGAATGTTTAAGCATAGCCCAAAAAGTTACTATGAGATATGACTTGTCTATCATGAGATGGATTTTGTCTGGCCCACCAAATCATAAAGTTAGGTATGCACAGCAGCACTACACCATAAATTGGAAAAGATATATATGGGATAGGGCTCAAGGTGGTCCTGAAGGCAAAAGTAAGTTACATGAGGAAGTGGCCCTAAGGCCCATGGTCATGACTACTGCCACATTACCTTCTCTTTCCCAGTCCACAGTTATGGCCTCTTGGGTAATTCCTTACAATCAGTTGATGGGGGAAAAGAAAACTTGAGGCTGCTTTACAGATGGTTCTTCATG
Source organism: Cabassous unicinctus (assembly GCA_029593785.1). Taxonomy (NCBI): domain Eukaryota; kingdom Metazoa; phylum Chordata; class Mammalia; order Cingulata; family Chlamyphoridae; genus Cabassous; species Cabassous unicinctus. Next base: position 70,154 of record JAQZBX010000671.1, on the reverse strand, counting down.
ATCTGAAGGTACCACCCAAAAGTGGAGAGCTGCAGCACTTCAGCCTCTTTCTGGGACATCAGTGAAAGACAGTGATGAGGACAAATCCCCCTAGTGGGCAGAACTTCAAACAGTGTACTTGTTTTTTCATTTTTATTGGAAGGAGAAATCACCAGAGTTGCATTTTTACAATGATACATGGGCTGTTGCCAATGGTTTGGCTGAATGGTCAGGGATTGGAAGGAACATAATTGGAAAACTTGTGACAAAGAAGTTTGCAGAAAATGTGTGTATGTTGACCTTTCTGAAGGGGCAGAAAAACATGAAAGTATTTGTGCCTCATGTGCATGCTTACCAGAGGGTCACTTCAGCAAAGGAAAATTTTAATATTCAAATGGATAAGATGACACTCTCTATGGCTAATAGTCTCTTTCTTTACCCATTCCTGTCACTGCCCAGTTGGGCTCATGAACAAAATGGCTATGGTGGTAGGGATGGAGTTTATGCATGTGCTCAGCAACATGGACTTCCCTTCAACAAGGCTGACTTGGCCACAGTCACAGCTGACCACCTGATCTGCCAGCAGCAGAGATCCACATTCATTCCCTGATATGGCATCATTCCCCAAGGTGATCAGTCTGCTACCTGATGGTAGGTTGATTATATTGGCCCACTTACATCCTGGAAGGGGTAGCAATTTGTTCTAACTGGAATAAAAACATCCTCTGGATATGAGTTTGCCTCCAATGCATACAATGCTTTTTCCAAAACTAACATCTGTGGACTTACCAAATATCTTATCCACCACCACTATGGTATCCCACACAACATTATTTCTGGTCAAGGAACCCACTTCATAGCAAATGATGTGCTGGAATGGGCACATGCCCATGAAATTCACTGGTCTTGCCATGTTATCCATCTTTCTGAAGCAGCTGAATTGATAGAAGAGTGGAATGACTTTTTGAAGACTCAATTCTGGTGCCAACTAGGTGGTAGTACCTTGCAGGGCTGGGGCAATGTTCTCCAGGAGGCCGTGTGTGCTTTAAATCAACATATCCAGTATGCTGCTGTTTCTCCCATAGCCAGGATTCATGGGCTCAGGAATTGAGAAGTGGAAATGGGTCAACACTCACTATTACCCCTAGTGATCCACTAGGAAAAATTTTTGTTGCCTTTTCCTGCAACCTTAAGCTTTGTTGGTCTAGAGGTCTTAATTCCAAAGGGAAGAGTGCTTCCACCAGGAAATGTAACAATGATTCCTTTGGTCTGGAAGTTAAGACAACCACCTGGCCACTTTGGGCTCCTGTGCCTCTGAATCAACAAGCAAAGAAAGGAACTGCTGTACTGATGGGGAGATTGATTCTACACAATGGAGGTAAAGAAGAGTTTGCCTGGAATGCAGGAGATCCTCTAGGGCATCTCCTAGTACTACCATGGACAGTGATTAAAGTCAATGGAAAATTTCAACAACTCAATCCAAGCAGGACTAACAATGGCCGAGAATCTTCAGGAATGAAAATTTGGGTCACACCACCAGGGAAAGAACTGCTTCCAGCTGAGGTGCTTTCTAAGGATAAAGGGAACATGGAATGGGTAGTGGAAGAAGGTAGTGACAAATATGAACTTCAACCATTTGACTGATAACAGAGAATGGGAACTATAATGGTCATGAATATTTCTTCCTTGTTTTGTTGTGAGTATGTTTGTATATGTACATAAAATGAATCTTTGTTTTCTTCCCTAACCCCTTTCATCTTATCATATGACATAAGTTGTATTAGTTTCATGACATAGTATTTAAGGGTGTCATGTTGAAGAGTGAACATTTCCCAAGGACTGGCACCCTATTCTGGAGGGATTCAGTGCATTACCAGTGGTATACAGGACAGTTGAATATTTCTTAGGCAGAAATATATGTATATATATTATTGCTTTTATTTAGAGACTAAGTATGGTTTAAGGTGATCTATGTGGCTGCCATGTTGACAAGGGGTGGACTGTCAGCCAGGTAATGGTGCCCAGTAGTTTGGTCAAGCAAGCACTGGGCTAATTGTAATACAAGGGCATTATATGGATTTAACCATCAGTAAGTTGATTGCATAGAAGACTGTTTACATCTACAATCAACTGAGGAGATTGCTGGTGCTGGTGCTGATTCCAGAGACCATGAAACAGAATACAAAATGTAGCCCCCAACTGCTACATGGGAATACAAGGAGGAAAGGATACAGAGGTTTCTGTACCAAGCCAGTAAACTGGCTGTAAAATTTCTTGAAGGTTGATGGAAATGTGAATTTGAAGGAAAGTGGAGCATGATGCGTTTCACCCTGTGCATTCTTGGAAACTGCTTCTACAGGAGACACATACCCAGATTGAGGATGAATAAATAAAGTCATCACTGGTCTTGTCCCCTGTTGCAGTGTGTGTGTGCAGGACTGTATGCAGGGGTGTTTCTGTCTTCAAGGGAACTAATTTGTAAGCATTCAAGGACTTGCCTGATGTACATGGGTGTGGGCATGAGAGCCCATATATCCATGCACATGTATGCATTGTGGTCCTGGTTTTGGTGTTGGGAAAGCCTGTGGAGGAAGATAGCTTGGAATCAGCTGATGGAAGATGGAGTCAAAGCCACAGACCAGGGGAATGGAAGAAAGGAACCTGAAGGGGTGTAGACATGTCACTTGAAACTCTCCTGACCCTGGGTCTTCTCCAGGTAGAACAAGCCACTATCAGTCCAACTCACAAAGTCTAGTGGTGGGACAGTGGTGTGTTCCGGAGGTCCCTGGGCAGCAGTGCCCTTTCCAGACCACTTCTAGCTGCACCACTGGCAGCAGGGGCTTCCCACCATGGGAATGACCAACAAGGGGAAGACATCACAGCCTGTCACCAGAGAGTCTTCTATACAGAAATGTACCTTCATTCTGAAAGGATGAATGACAAGTGACCCAGCCCTGTGCTCCCTCAGAGCCACAGATGTACCAAGGACAGAACTGAGGACAGACAGGGCCCTGGACCCAGTTTTGACAGTGGGATGGTCAGCAAGTTGGGTGAGGCAGGAATCTGAAGAAGAGAGGTTTTATTGCCTTGGGACTGTGAATTCAGGGAGGGTGAAAGGGACAACAGCCCAGGGAATGTGCTAGAAATTCTAGAAGCCTTCTTGAGATGAGCCAATGATCCAGTGGAGGCAATAGAGACATGAGTCAGAGTATAACAAATACACAAAGTGTTTGAGTATGTAATGAAAGGGAAGGAGAGTCTTCCTGAGCCCCTGAGGAGAAGGTTAAGGAGGCTCCACATCAGGATCCTTAAAAATAGATAGGGTGCTTTGGGGAGCTCTTCCAAGGGGTAGCAGGAGTGCTGGTTAGAGGACAGACTCAGGAGCCAGATTCCAAGGCCCCAGTTCTAGATCTTCCACCTCCTGACTATGTGTTCTTTTGTAAATGACCCTCTAAGTGCCTCAGTTTCATCAATTTCAAATACCATAGACCTCAGAGCATTTTCTTGAGAGTTAAGTGAGTTATCCCAACTCAACACTGGGAAGGGTGACCCTAAATGTCTTCAAAACATCATTTGTCAGGCAATAAGGTGGGAGTGAGGACTGGGAGGGTTTGGAAAGTAAACTGTGGATGGGTGGGCATCCCCTCCTACCATGCTGCTCAAGGACTTTCAACAATGGTCCATACGGTAGATGGAAGGCACGTGGGTCTGCAGCTTCAGGGAGAACCTAGATGGAACTCTTCCTTCAGGCTCAATCCTTCCCCACTACCCACCTGGTGTGCAGAGGACAGAACCCAGGATCATCAACTTGGATATGAGCAGGGGATAATTCTGGGGCTCCTGCTGATCAGGGTCATTGCTGGGCCACTTGCCACCACAGACATCAGCTTAGGCAACAGCAAAGACTCAGGATTGAAAAGCCAAACTATAAGCCACTTAGAATAGAAGATACAGGAAACTCCTGTGGAATCTCATTAGAGGAAGATTTATTGATTACGGCAGAAAGAACCAAACCATGCAGGCAAAGATTGATAAATGTAAATGCATTAAAATTAAAAGTATCAGGGAGCAAGTGTGACTCAGTTGGTTGAGTGACTGCTTCCCATGTATGAGGTCCCGGGTTCAATCCCCGGTGCCTCTGAAAAAAAATGTGTGGGAAAGAGTGTAAACTACAATGTGAACTATAATCCATGCTTCATGACAATGCTCTAAAATGTTTTCATCAATTGTAATGAATGTACCACACTAATGAAAGATGTTGTTAAGGTGGGAAATTGTGGGTGGTGTAGGAAGCAGGGCATATGGGAATCCTGTATTTTTTTGTGAAACATTTATGTAATCTAAATACCTTTTTTAAAAAAATAAAAAATATATTTTAAAAAATGTATCTGCAGGGGATTGGTTGAGCACCTGCTTTGCAATTACAAGGTCAAGGGTTCAACCAGTGGTGCCTGCTAAAAAATGTATCTGGAAAGCAAAACAAAGCCACCAACAAAATATAAGGACAAACCACAGAGGAAAAAAAATTTGCTATGCTTATGTTAATTCTAGAATTAGTGTCCAGAATGTATTAGCACTTGTTTGAATCACCAGCTAAAACTTAGCAGCACAGCTTGGGTCAGATGTCCAGAAGAGGCATCAAGGGCAACAGATCAACAAGGATAATGAATGTGCATAGGCAGTATGCAGGAAGGAAATGTAATGGCCAAAAAGTCATGGACTACACCGAGGCTCATGGCTAAAAAGGAAAATCAAAATAAGTACAAGGCTCTGTTTCACAAACGATAGGCTATCTGAAATTAATAGATATGGAGATGAGGGACAAAATGGTGGCAGCCTAAGGAGCTCCAAGAGTCAGCTGTTCCTACAGTGCAGTTAATAATCACCCACAGCTATCTAAATCACTTGTTTAAGAGAGGGGAATTGGGTCTCCCACTGGATCCACAGAAATTAATTTCTCTGAAAATAGTTGAAACAAATTTTTAAAATATGATATTTTTATATCGAGAATCAGAACTGCTTTAGTTTCCTAGGCTGCTCTAAGCAGATATCATGAAATGTGTTTGTTTAAACAATGGGAATTTATTAGCTTACAGCCTGAGGCCAGGAAAATGTCCAAACAAAGGCATCATCAAGATGATGCTTTCTTCTCCAAAGACTGACTGCTGCCAAACCTTGGCTCCTCTGCCACATGGTAAAGCAAATTGTTGTATCTGCTGCTCTCTCCCATCTCTTCTGGGTTTTATTGCTTTTAGCTTCTTACTTCAATGGCTTTCTCCTCTCTCTCTCTACCTCTCTTCATTCTCTTTATAGAGGACTCCAGTAATAGGATTAAGACCCATCTTGATTGAGGAGAGTCACACCTTAACTGAAGTAGCCTCATCAACAGGTCTTACCTACTTACAATGTGTACACATCACAGGATTGGATTAACTTTAAGAACCCAGCTTTCAGAACTCTGGGTTTCATAACACTTAAAATCACCACAGTATCATAATGTGCTTTTTGTTATTCTCTACACTTTTCAGTGCCTTGAATCATACATATTAGATTATAATCTCCAGAATTTGTGTGATTAGAGCTGTTGAAGAGGAGAGAGGGAAAGTTGATGAGGTGGATTTAAAGGGTCAATACCCAAGGTTTTCCCAGGAGGTAAAACACTGGGTGTCCATAGAGGGCTCAGAATGTCAAATAAAAATTCACCCACATGGGGAAGCTTTGTGTGAAAATGCACATATGTTCTCTGAGAGAGTGAGGAGGACCTGAAACCTCCAATGAAAGTTGCTTACATGGAAGCAAGGCCCCTCACCAAATGCTAACCACCCCAAAGACTTCTGTATCCCGAAATTCAAGAAGAAAAGATTCATCCTTTAAAGGTAACTCTTTGTGAAAGATCTCAGAACCCACATACAGAATGACAGAATGACATAGAAATGGTGATTAACTATGAGGATGGATATATGACAACTACAAAACTAGTGCATAAATTTATAACATCATACACATACCTAGAAGTCAAACTAGCAGTGTGGAGGAAATTTTTGGAAAATCACAACAATATAGATAAAAGATAAAGCCAAGCAAATTAGGGCAATTATAGAAAAGACATTTGACAACAGGACAAAGCCACGTGTCATAAGAACAGTTAGGTGTTTCTGCAGAAGAGTACCTACAAATGAAATGGAGAACTTGTTTCACAGATGAAGCACTGACATTTTCCTTTAAAGGAAAAAGCTATTTCTTCAAATGTCCCATGGTATTCCTTGGAAAATTAAGCCAAGAGGGAAGGGGGCTGGACATCCCAGCTTGCCTTGGTCAAGTTCTCAGCTTCACAGAGAAAGAAGTACTTGTTCAATCTCCCATGACAGAAACAAAGTCATACAGGAGTTGGAGAAGGTGAGGCTGGCCTCCAGTCCTGCACAGTAATGCCAGTACAGAAAACCACAACCTCTCTTTATTGTCTGAGTACTGGTAGTCATGAAATTTATGTTTAATTGAAAAGTAGAATTTATATTTTTATAGAAATATATTTGTCAAACTCAGCCACTTAGCATTGCTAAATCTGTCTATTTTCACCTTTCCAAACAAATGCCATTCTGTCAACTTTCTATTCTTCCATCTCCATATAAGAGTAGGAAGACAAGTGGTAGGAAGTTCCTCTAATTGTTGTTGATGATGGATCATTTCCATTTTGGGGAAAGTTGGATGCTTTTTTCACTTGCTATGTTGAATTCTTTATAATAAGTCTTTCTCAATTTCATAAGAAAATTAATTTAAGAAGGAAGAGAAGGAAAGAAGAGGCCTAGAGAAGGAGGGTTGGTTCTCTGTGAAAGACCATTGTGCAGGGGTGCCAAGACCAGGCAGGTAGAAAGGGGGAAGGACATTTCACTGCTAGTTGATATGCTTTTTCACCTTGTTGATGAATGAATGACAATTGCTCACAGAATTTGTCATATACCACAATTTTCATAATGATTTCAAGTACTTGTCACAAGTGAATCAATTTTCTCAGTTTATTCAAATATTTAAAAAGCTGAAAGCCGGGAATGATGTTTTATTATTCAGCCAAAGGGGTGCTGATACAAAGTGCCAAAAACCCATTGGGATTTATAAATGGTATTTATTTGGGATAGAAGCTTACAGTCACAAGGCCATAAAGCATAAGTTACTTCACTCACCAAAGTCTGTTGCCACATGTTGGAGGAACATGGCTGCTGGTCTCTGCAAGGGTTCTGCCTTCCCCTTCCTACCAAGGCTCTTTGGTCCCATCTTCTTTGTTTCTTTCCATGCTCAACTACTCTACACTCTTTAAAAGGTCAGCAGTAGACTATCAGGCTCATTCTCTTTCCAGGGCCTTTGGTGTGTCTCATGGAACTTTCTCTCTTTCCTCACATTTCTGCTTCTCTGTGTATTTACTTCTCATGGCTCCAGCATCAATATTCCAACTCTCTCCTCTGCTGTGTCATTTTCTCTGTGAGTCCCCACTCACCAAAGGTGTGGGGACTCAAGGTCCTACTTATCTGGCTGAATCAAAACTCCAACCTTAATTTAATCAAGTAAAATTTAAGCTTCTGAATCTAATAAGATCTAATATGCTCAGAGAAACAGACCAGTTTACAAACATAATCTAATATCTATTTTTGGAATACATAAACAATATCAAACTGCTACAGCTGTGCATGCCCTTTTCTCCTATATACCATCTAACTCTGCAGGGCACACCCATGCACTGGGATTCCCTCAATTCTTTCTGGAGCCAGGACCCTCAGGGTGGGTCAGAGGTGGCTGTTCTAATCCAAGTCACCCAGCCCTTGCCCTCTGATTTGGAGACATTTTCTGTTTGCACAGCAATCAGGAAGTCTGCTGCTCATTGTTTGGGGCTGACCAGCCTACCAGGCATTGAGCAAGGGGGCCAGGGCTGATGAGACCACAGTCAGCATTAGCCATGTTCAAGGGTAAAGGACACTGGTCCAGGCCTGGACCACAGAGATTCAGGGTCACCCCACTCCCCACTGCACCTCACCCTGCTCTGCAGTCTTCATGTCCACACCATCACACAGAGCTTCAGGCAAGGCACAGAAGGTCAGCCTGATTAGGAGTCATGAGAGCAACAGAGAGCAGAGAGCTCACCCTGGTCCTTCTTTGTCACTCAAATTTTGTGGGCCTCAGCCTGACCCTTCCCCTCTCAGGGCCTCAGTGTCCCCATCTGTAAATGAGGGTCTAGGACCCCCTATGTCTGACATTTGTAGAAATGGAATAGCACCTTAAGCGGTCATTTGTTGATTCAATGTCTCCGGCCTAATAGATCCTTCAATAAACCAGGACATGAAAACAATGCCTAGAATTAAATTAAATGGTTATTATGAAAAGTAAAATAATATTTTAATCACAGGACTTTCTTTGTTTAAAAATTATTTCAAAAGAGTTTTGACTCTAGACCCCTAACTGTAATCCTAAAATGGTTGGGCAAAAACAAGATATTAACAGAGTAAGGGGCTTTATTTTTCTTTTATTATCCTTGTCATTACTATGAACAATTTAAATAACCAGGGAGTTATTGTTAAGTGAAAAAAAAAATCATGGGAGTAGCTGCAGCTCAAGTGGTTGAGTGCCTGATTCCCACATAGGAAGTCCTGGATTTGATTCCTGGTGCCTCCTAAAGAAGCAACAAACATACAAAATAACCAACACAGGAGCATCATGTGGTTCAGTGGTTAAGTGACACGTTCCCACATACAAGGTCCCATGGTCAATCCCTGGTGCTGGGACCTCAAAACAAAACAATACAAAGCCCCTTACCTGGCTGTTCAAGTCACCAAAATTCCTCTATTTCTTTATTTCCATGAATACAATAACACCACTTTTCTATTTCATTAATATACCAAAATCTCCTAACTGGCTTTCCCTTTCACAGAGATCCTCTAAATTAAATACCTACCAACAGCAAAAAGCATCTGAAAGTAGTTTGGGTTTCTCCCTCCATCCTTACCAACATCAGGACTAAAAGTAAGCCTAGGCCTAACATGACCCTGTGGCCACCACAAGGCATTAATCTGCATCTTCTGCCCAAAGGATCAGAGCTGTGAAAGGGGGTACTGAGTATCTGGGGAGTCTGGGAGGAACCAGGACCCCATAGAGGACTCAGAGAACTCTCAGCCATCCAAAGGGGACTCAGAGAAGGAGACTGCTTTGGGGGGGCTGGTGGGGAAAGACAGAATGACCATGATTCTGCTGACTAAAAATAGCTTTTGCCCTGAGGTCGGGGGGGGATGAGTGGGGTAGGGAATAAAAAGACAGGAGAAATGGGAAAGGAGTTATACACTGTCATCTTTCCATGAAAATAAAAGCATGTACAATTGTGTCAGAGCAACAGAAAACAGAGTGATACAGAAGCCATGTTGTGGACCTTTAAGTTAATATGTATAGATATGTATAAAAAAGTAGACATCAATGTTGATGTGAATGTTTATATAAGTAAATACATCCACAGTTAGTTTGGCCCTCACTGGCCCCGGGGCCTAAAGCTAGCCTTATTTAGGCAACTGCCTGAAGTAGGAGGTAGGGGTGTGACCTGGAGACCAAGACAGAAAGTGTCAAAAGAGAACCAGGAGGGACTTTGCCCTGATTTAGGAGTCCCCAAGAGAGTTGACTTTAATGAAGTCAGCTGGTATTTTTTAGAAAATCAGGAAGCCACTATAAATCATGTTACTTGGCCTAGAATTGACTCTTAATAAACAAACATCTACCTACCAAGAAATGAAAGGCCTTCTAAGTGATGTGTTTACCTCTTATGACCATTATAATCCTGTGCACCAGACCTGGGGATGCATCCCTAGGAGGAGGCTTCCCCTGAAAAGAATCCCCCCACTTTGGAAAGCCCTCATCTAACATAGGGACAGGGCCAAATGCATTTGTTGGAGGGACTTAACATTTTTGATAATACTGATGAGTCATCTCAGGCATAGTTGCTTTAAAAATCTCAAAGATGGCTTGCCTAGCTGGCCGTTTCACAGAAAAGCCTCTTGAAAAAATACCTATGGAGAATTTAAGTTACATTGAGGTCTTTGGGGCACAGCCAAATTCCAATACTTACATATCCAACTGTCTTAAAATTAGCCCAATAAGCATTTTTTAGTCATTTAAGATTAACTGGCTTTGCATACCCCAGGAAACTGGCCCAACATAGGCTTTCAATTTGTAGGCTAAGCATGGATGCTTATAAGGCCACAAGAGCCTTGGCCCCCTTGTCCTGCTTCACCTTCAGGGGACTCCTTACCACCTGTGGCCTCTGAAGATTTCCTGCAAGTGTCCCCACCTACAAAGCAGTCAACACCATGCCCCCTATTAATAGAATTTGTTTTCCTGAGATCTAGTGAATATGTCTCCTTTTGGGGCAACCTGAAAATCCTCCATTTAAATTCCCTACAGTTGCTCATTCTGCTAAAGTGCTGCCTGTGGCCACTGAGCATGTGAATTGGGGTATTTTCTTTCTGACCTCAAAGGGGCTTTGCCAAGTGTTCCTCTGCTTTATCTTAGCTGCCCCTGGGGTAGAGAGGGTGGGTGTGGAAGGGGAGTAGAGACCTGTGTTCTGGCCCCAGATTCAGAGAGGGTTGGGTCTCAGTTGAGGAACATGTGGTGGGGAGTCTGGAAGTAGGAACAGGAGCTGGGGAGCATCCTAGCTACATGCAGACCCCTCTGTCCACATTTTATCCCAACTCAGGCTTTGGGGCCAGTCTCCAACTGTGACACCAGGGACATCATGATTGGACATCTGTGATATAGCCATGGTCCACCACTCCATGTGACCCTCTTGCCTCCAGCCACTTGGCTCCCTCTGTGGAGGCCCTGCCCTCTCAGATCCCTCCCTCCCTCCTGCCCATCAACCTTCTGCCCTGTCTTTTCAGGAAATGTCCACAGAGATCTAGAACTTTCATCTGGCTAGAAGCTAAATGTCTGCCTCCATGCTAATTATTCTCAAATGGGGCTAGGAAAATTGAGGAATGGGATTTTCCCAGACTGGGAGTTTCCCAGAGGCCCTGCAATTTTTAACCGGCCACCTGGGGGAGGTATAGTTGGAAGAAGGCTTTGAGGGGTGAGAAGCCTGTGGCTATATCTGAGGCTTCATCTACACTGAAACTTCTGGATTTCAGAAGGTCTACATTTGAAGGAAGTGAGTAAAATCTGCTAATGGGTTTAGGAACAAAGGCTAGGGATTGCATCTTAAATGATGAATCAAGCCTGAAATCATCTACAGGAAATCATTCACAGATAACAGATCTCAGTAAGAGCCACCTATAGGAACCAGTGCAAAACTGCCTGACATCCTTCCATCTAAGCTCTGAAGTTTCCTGTGGAATAACTAAAGGATGCCTGGTCTCTACAGGTAAGCAGTTCCTAAACTGAATGCCACAGGGAAGGACACATACCTCTTCAGGTAGGCACCATTCCCTGGACATGTGGACACATAATTCCATGAGTGATCTCATCACTGGCTAATTTTCTTCTGTAAAAATGGGAGTCTACCAGGGCCTCAACTCTGAACAAACTTATAAAGACCTACTAAAAGCCAGACAATATTGATGCTGAAATTCAATGGCTATTTTAGGCAAAGTGTCCATGGTGGCAAAATATTAGGGGATGAGACATTTATCCTGGGACTGTCCTTCCATATTTCTCTGCTTTGGCATCTGACTTTGGCTGGGAAAGTCCTGCGGAGGCCTGTGGAAGGAGGATGACAGAATAAAACCGCAGGATTGATGGCCAATTGCCACTACCTGGGGCTGATGACAACATTGACCTGAGGATGAAGAGAGAACTGATCCCTAGATCATGGGGAAGGGCAGATGGGAACAATCTGTGATTTTATGTATACAATTGTCAGGGTTTTTTTCATATTCCAGGCAAGGTGTTAAAGCATTAATAAGTATAGTGCAGAAAATAAGAGTAAAAGAAGCCACTGCTAAGTGTCGCTGTTGGATAAGAATCATTCCAATAGTGAATTCCCAGAGGGGCAGGGGACTGGGCTTTTAATGCGGCAGATGGAAGTTGTGGCAATTCAGGAAAGGGACTGTGGGGGCCCCTGTAGAGTGGCTGCCTGGGCCTGATCTGTGACTGATGTGAGACCCTCTCCTCCCGCCGATAGCTCACCTGGCCCAAGCCTTGCTGGTAGTAGGACACTGGGTTGAGCCAGGCTGCCAATAACTTGGGCAGAAGGGTTTCTTAGTAAAAAATGTTCCATGACTGTTTCAAAGGGGCCTCCCCATGCCAGGAGATTCACTGCAGGACTCTTCTATCTCAGTGCTGAAAGAAATGCATCTTCTCCATATTTTTAAGTAAAAACCTGGCCTTATGAGTTATTTGCCTGTGGGTATCTGCCTTGGCTATCAGCCAGCTCTGGAGAGGCCTCTCTCCCTCTTGTTGTTTGTAAATAGAGGAGGGGCTCTGAATATGTTCTCACCAGCATGATGTGCCATCTCATCACTGGCTAATTCCCTTCTGCGAAAGTGGGAGTCCACCAGGACCTTGACTCTGAAGAAGCTTACAAAGACCTACTAAAAGCCAGACAATATCAGGGCTGAAATTCAATGAGTATTTTAACCAGAATGTCCAAGGTGGTGAAATATTTGCGGGAAAGACTTTTATCCTGGGATTGCCCTTCCACATATCTTTGCTTTGGGATCTGACTCTGGCTGAGGAAGTCCTGGGGAGGCCTGTGGAAGGAGGATAGCAGGAGAAGACCACAATTTGTCTGGTCAAAGGCCACTACCTAGGGCTGATGACCCCCTTGACCTGAAGATGCAGAAACCACTGTTCCTGAGATCATGGAGAATGTAAGATTGGGACCATATGTAATTTTGTGTATAAAATTGTCAGGGTTTTTGTTTATTCCAGGCAAGGTGTTAAAGCATCAATAACTATAGTGCAGAGAGCAAAAGCAAAAGAGGCCACTGGAAGGTGTCGCTGTTGTATAAGAATTGTTCCTATAGTTACAATTCCCAGAGGGCTAGACTCAAGGCTTTTAACGCAGGAAGAGGAAGCAAGGACCCTTCAGGAAAGGGGCTGTGTGGGCTCCTGTAGGGTGGCTGACTGGGTCTCATCTGTGAGTGATATGAGACCCTCTCTCATCCTGCTGATAGCTTACCTGGCCCAAGCATTGCTGGTAGTAGAGCCTTGGTTGAGCAAGACTGCCTGGCAACCTGGGAAGAGGGTTTCCCAATAAAAAAAAATTTGCTTGACTGTGTCAAAGGGGACTCCCCAGGGCAGGAGAGATACTCAGGGTCTCTTCTATGGCAATGCTCAGAGAAATGCTCTCTCCATTGCATCATCTCCATCTTTTAAAGTAAAAACCTGGCCTTATGAATTTTTTGCCTGCTGGCATCTGTTTTGGATATCAGCCAGCTCAGGAGAGGTCTGTCTCTATTCTTTTGTATGTAAATACAGATGGGGCTGGAAATCTTTAGTGTTACTAGTCAATTAGCTCTCTTTTTTTCTGGGATGAAAGGGGTCACTTACTCTTACCAACCAGTCTGCCCTTTCTCCTCAGATCTTTTTACCACCTGTTGAATATTTTTATTTTTCCAATTTTTGTAACCAAGAACAAAGTTGCTTAAATATTTATGTACAAGATTTTTTGTGGAAATAATTTCCATTCACTTGAGTAAATATATACAAGTGAGGTTAAAGAACTATTTGATAAATGTATGATTTACTTTATAAGAAACTGGCATTACATTCCCAAATGGTTGTATTGTTTTGTTTTGCATTCACATGAGCAACGAATATGATTTCCTGTTGTTCTAGATTCATGCCACTATTTGGTATGCTCATTTCTTTTTCAAATAACTGTGTAGAGGTTTCTCATTTTGTTCTAATTTGCATTTCCCTCATGACTAATATGTTGAGTTTTTCTTCTTATATTATTTCCCACCCATATATCTTTTTAATGGGTAGTATTAAGATCATTTAGCCATTTTTAAATTGGAATGTTTGTATTCTTATGGCTGAGTTTTAAGTGTTCTTATATCCTGGATACAAGCTCTTAATTATATATGAGATTTACATATATAGTATGTAAATCTGTGGCTTGTCTTTTCTTTCTAACAGTGTCTTTCTCTGAACATGTCTTTAATTTTAATCAAGTTAATTTCATCAGTTTTATTGTTGATGTTGTTTCGTGTTCGTTAAGTATTATCCAGTAAAATTTTCAATTTCAATTTCCAGTTTGGACTCCCTTTCAGGGACCTGTTTGACTTTCCTTGCAGTAATAGAGCCTCATAGGCAACTATTTCCCTTTAGGGTGTCCCAATTGATCTTGCGGTTGTCTGTTCTCACCAGCATGATAATGTCTATATCATGTGTGAGTGTTTGAACATGCATTGTTGAAAAGCCCATGCTTTCTGTGCTGAATTGTCTTAGCATTTCTACAGAAAAGCTATTGGCCATATATGGAAGCTTACAGGGTCCTCAACTTTGAACATGCTTATAGAGACCTACTTAGTGCTAGATGCTTTCAGGGCTGTAATTCAATTGGTGTTTTAGTCAAGGTGTCCATGGTGGTGACATATGTGGGGTTGTGAAAAAGACTATGACTGCCCTTCCATATAGCTCTGCTTAGGATCTGCATGTAAAGCCAAAGAAATTCTAGAGAATGTATATGTCTTGCTTCCTTCATACCTAGAATGTTCCTTTCCATCCCACTACCTCTAAGAAGAGGCAGTTGAAAAAGTGTTCACTAGTGACTTTTGTTATATCCCATGCCTATATTTCCTTTGTGTGTCTTTGGGTGGGAATTGACCTTGCTGCTTTAAATCTGAGGACCATATAGTATGGTCATTGAACTTATATCTCTTTGGTGTTAGACATGTAGTTTACAGAATTGTGCTAAGATATTTAGAAAAAAGAATGGAACTGCTGTGGTAAAAACCAAGTGGTTTTCAAAACTGACCTAGACATCATTTGACTGTTACACTTTTTTTAAAACTGCCATAATTTCTATATTTGAATTGCTCTGCTTTGCAACTGAAATTTATATGTGACTGTCTACTATATTTACTATTACACAAAGAAAATAAACATTTTGCTATCTGTTACAAAGAAAAATGAAGGTCTGCTTGCAAAAGTGAAAACAATCACTCTCCAAGGGTGAGCTCCCAAACACCCCAAGACCCCAGACAAGCAGTGGGGGTGGGAGGGGTCAGGGACATGGTCATCTTTTTGAGAAAATCTTGTACCCAAGACTTGAACCAAGATAAACTTTCAATGGAAGTTCAAAGCTGTCAACACCATGATACAGTCATCAAACTGAGGAAGTAACTTGCTTATCCTCAAACCTGATACAACACCCATGCCACCACTGGGAGAAGTCATTTCTCCCTCCAGTAGTTCAAATGGAGTCCCTGGTGCTGTTTGTGAATCAGGAAAAAGCACCCCCCCACCCACCCCCACTCGCAAATAGCTTCATTGTTCAATTTGCTGTGAACTTACCCTCTAGCCTAAAGGCACACAACACCGGATCCAAACACAAATCCATGATTGAAGCTCAGTAACATGAAGAGTTGGTCCAATGAAGTCCTATCATAGACCCAGATCAAGATTAAAGATGCAGAATAGCTATCAGGCACCAAGACTCTAGAACCCAGACATCTCATAATGAAATCTGCCTTGCCCACTTGAATTTAGAAATTCAATGCAAACAGCACATTTCTAGCTGGAGACAGAAGGATTGAGTTGCAGGGCAATCCTGTAAGATGATATTAAAGGCATGGCAAGAACAGTTTTGAGAAGCAGTCTTTCAAGAAGCAGCTTTGATGTTGGAAAGAAGGCCCCAGGAGAAAAAAAGCGAACTGTTTGCCTGATCACCTACAACTGACCTTGTGGAGGAAACAGGAGCTAAGCCCGGAGAGAAATGCAGCCCTGGGAAGAGAGGAACCCCAGAAGATGCAGTTATCTCGGAGAGACTTGTAGAAAGTTTTACTCTCTGATGGCTTGGACCCCTGCTTCCTACATGCTAAACCAACAAGGTTTTTTGAGAGAGTTGTATGAACAAAACCACTGTCAGCTTGGACAAAAGAGGACATGGAAAGGAGAGATTGAAGGAGAATTAGCTTTAAGAAGAAAACCATGGAAACAGAGATCTGGACTTAAGACATCTCCTTGGGCCAAGAGAGGAGCCTCACTCATGTGTACAGAAAGGGTTAGTTTGCCCCTGCAGTTGAAGAGGGTGGAAGCTCCTATCCAATGTTCTGAGGAAGTTTTGATGCCCCATGGTGCAGAGAGGGTGAGTTTACCCTAGCAGTTGAAGAAGGTGGATGTCCCCACCTGATGTTCTGGGAGAGTTTTGCCACCCCAGGGTGCAGGGTGGGTGGAGCACATTCCTCAAAGATTAGGGCAGTTAAGGTCAACACCCCATAGGTCTGAGAGGAGTGTACCTATTCCCCATGGATTAGAGAAGGCCAGGTGGTCAACCCATTGCTCTGAGAGTGTTGAACCTGCATGCCAAGTGTTAGGGAAAGCCAGGTGGTCAACCCATTGCTCTGAGAGGGTTGAATCTGTATGCCAAACGTTAGGGATAATGTTGTCTTCACCTCACTGTGCTAGGGGAGCTAAGACTCTAACCCAAGGATTGGGTAAGATATGGCAATCACCCCAACACTCTTGGAGGGTGAGGTCTGGAGCTTGGTTGACACCCAGATGCTTGATAAGGGTGGAACTGAGAAAATGGCTGTTGAGCAAGACTGTGGAAAGGGTGGGTTCCCATGTGGCCCCAAGGAGAAGAAACCAACTTCTTAAGAATGACTCTCAGACTTTGAAATCCAATGGAGGATGCCCTGAAGGTTTACTGAACTGCAGAGGATCCATGACTCGTATTTAACATGCCAATTTCTCCTTATGATATTGAAAATGTTTATCCTTTGTCTTTCCATTTGTGTATTGGAAGCAGTTAAATGGTTTTGTAAGTTTCAGAGGTCTATAGCATATGGGACTTTGCCTCAAAATGAACTGTATTTCTTTAAAATGATTATGATATGAATTTGTAGTTGAATTGTTACTGATTTAAGGTTTTTTGAATATTGTAATGTATTTTTGGAATTCAGAGGGTGGAGTGTAACCATTGGCCAATTTGATGTAATTATGAATTCCAAAAATATAAGTAGATCATGCTTGTAAACTGATCTGTTAATCTGGGCATGATTAGGTTATGATTAGGGCATTGAGCCCCACCTCTTCGTGGGTGGGGAATCAAATATAAAAGGCATGGCAAGAACAGTTTTGAGAAGCAGTCTTTCGAGAAGCAGCTTTGATGTTGAAAAGAAGGCCCCAGGAGAAGAGAAGTGAACTGTTTGCCTGATCGCCTAGAGCTGACCTTGTGGAAGAAACAGGAGCTAAGCCCAGAGAGAAATGCAGTCCTGGGAAGAGAGGAACCCCAGAAGCCTGAACCCTGGTAAACACCGGCAGCTGTCTTGCTCTAACACGTGGCAATGGACTGTGGTGAGAAAAGAAACATAACACTTTATGGCCTGGTATCTGTGGACTTCTACCCCAAATAAATACCTTTGTAAAAACCAACCCATTTTTGGTATTTCACATTAGCACCCCTTTGGCTGACTAATACAAGGGGTGAGCCAAATCTCCATGACAAACAACCAATGACACCAGGTGGTTGCATTTCCCTGGACCCACAAAGTCAAGGTGGAGCCTGTTCCTACTGGTTTCAGCCTGCTCTGTGCGGAAAAACTTTGGAATGAAGGGAATGGAGGCTAATTTAGCATTCCTTGAAAATGGTTTCAATCCCTGGGTAAGCAAGGGTATATGTGGTGTCATATGGGCTTGATAGACTGTCTCATCATTAAGTTGTAAACATTTTCTCATTCTTGTGGTCATTTCTTCTTTGACCCTTGGCTGAATGAGATACCAGGAGCTCCTTTAGTAAATGGGGGGGGGGG
>JAQZBX010000671.1:30579-52133 GCA_029593785.1 Cabassous unicinctus | reverse complement strand
CATGATCTTCAATGTCCTTCTGGACATTTTTCTCCATTTTCCATCTCTCCTTTCCATTCCTTCCTTTCCACCCTCACTCTTTGTTTGCTTGCTCTGATGCCTATTGAAAGAGTGCTGTGATGAACAGGATTCTGTAAGTTTCTTCAAAGAAAATGTAGACCTGTTTTTAATTGGCTCAGGACTGCAGAAGAGATATATTTCTGGTACCTCATTTTGCTTTGTGCATACGTAGGCATACTCATTAATTGAGTCCATCTGGGTCCATAATATTTTCTCTGGAGGCCTGTGAAAAAGATTTTGAGTTTCTTGCCCCTTGAAAGTAGGAGTTGGCCCATTGTTATTGGTGGTAATTCATTCCAATAAGATGAAAGAATTCCCAAATAGGAATGTGACAATCCAGAACTAAATATGGCCTAAATGAAAATAAAATCACTAAACCAGTAATTTATCTCATTCTCAGAGACTATTGGGTCCAATAATTAGGGCCATAATATACAAGGAAGAATCATGTCATCATTGATTTCAGTTATGTCAGAATTATTACTAACATTTAAATGTTTCTTCCTTTAGGGTGTATTGCTTAGAATGTATTATATTAACACTCACTTGGCCTTACACTCTCTTTTCTTTCTTTTTTTTTTTTTAATACATTTTGATTCTATTAGATATGTAACACCAAGTAGGGTTCATCTGGAAAATATTTATTCACAGAATGATTTACAATTCTAAAATAAACCACATTGATTAATACCTCCAATTCTCTCAGACTGATCAATAAGTTTTGGGAAGTTCTCAAGATCATGTGTAGAGGACAATTTTTCTAAAGTTTATTTTTCTCTTGAAATAAATTTCATCATGATTTTAGTACTTGCTTTCATTATATTCATGTTATTTTTAGAGCAGTTGGTTTACCAAAAATTTCTTGCAGAAAACAGAGAATTTCCATACATCCCCCACATTTTTTCTCATCTTTAACACTTTATATTTCACTCTTTCTTATTGATATTCTGTCTGAAGTGTCAATCCATTCTTGAATGTGGTGTATTAGTCAATTTCCACTATCAATTTCTCCCTTCAGTTTGTCAACTTCAAATATTTTGTAGCTTTGCTGTATCTATATAATTTTTTCCATATGTTCAATTGTTGTCTTTGTCTTTCACTGACCTCTTTATCATTATATAGTGTTTTCTTTTTTTCTTACATATCAGATTTTTTTATTTATTTTTAAAGATTTATTTATTTATTTATTTATCCCACCCTTGCTGCTTGTTTTTTTTTGTTGTGTCCATTCACTGTGTGTTTTCTCTGTGTCTGCTTATCTCCCACTTGTTGTGAGGTCTTGCTGCATCAGCGCACCGCGCCGTGCGGGCTGGCTGCCCTCACAAGGAGGCCCCGGGAAGCGAACCCGGGGCCTCCCATATGGTAAACGGGAGCTCTATCAATTGAGCCACACCCGCTTCCCCAGATTTATTTTTAATTATAGCATTTATGGTTTACAGAAAAATGCAGATAAAAGAGAGTTCTCATATTCCACCTGCCCCCAACACCTAGGTTTCCTTATCATTAACAATTTATGTTAGTGTGGTATCTTTCTTATATTTGATAAACCAATATTTTTCTTAGTTTATGGTTAACTGTAGTCCATATACACACACACTCTTCCTATTCCCTTCTGTAAGCCATCTTTTTGTTGTAATTGTTACCTAATATGTTTCCATACTCTGAATATCCCAAACCATAATCTTTAAATTTTATACACTTGAATTTTTAAGACTTTAAAATATGTAGTTCCATGCCAAAAACCCAATATATTACTGATATTTATAATTACAAAAAAGTTTGACATTACTAGAGAGCTTAAATTTTTATGTAATTTGACTCACTGTTGAATGTCTTTTCATTTCTGTCTGAAGAACTTGGTTAAAATTGTGTCTAGGGCTGCGCAAGTGGTGAGAAACTCCCTCAGGATTTTTGTTTCTTTGTTTTAATATGGTGATGCCCTATTAATTTTCAAGAGCCTGTCTCCCAAGATATAATATTATGAGAAGTGAATCATTTTCTGTCAACCATTTAAATATTTCATCTTAATTTGCCTTTTTGCTTTCTTGATTTTTGCCTTCATTATTTCTGTTGAGAAATAATTGCTTACTCTTACTCATTTGACAAATCACATTGCTTTACTCTTGCAGCTTTCAGAACTCTCTCCCTGTCTGAGGAAATTGACTGTGTGATCCCATTTTGTTTGGGCATGGTTTTCTATGATTTTACCCTGTATGGGGTTCTTTGGGTTCCTTGATGGTGTATATATATGCCTTTCATTACATCTGAGAGGGTTCCTGCCATTATATCTTTGAATATTCCTTTTGCCACTTTCTCTTTAATTTCTTTCTGTCTTCCACAAAGCATGTAAGGCATTCTCGATTTTATACAATGTGTCCATTCCACCAGTTATAGTAGGGCATTCAGATTCCTGAGGTTCCAGTTTCCATTGCCCCATGGAATTTTTTTTAAAAAACTAGCCAAGACTGACAGATCCATTTTCCTGAAAACTCTGGCACATTGTGGAGTGGACTGTGCTCCTGCAAATCTATGACCCAGTTCAATGGGGTGCATAGTAAGCCAAGAGCCACCACAGAGAAGCTGCAGCACTGCCTTGGAAATGCCACCTGCTTGGTTCCAGGAGAGATGTGGGGTATAGGTGGAGGCACCTGTGATATTCCTGCAGGAGGTTTTTCTTGGCTGAGGATCATGACAGGTCCCCATGGCCCTACTGCACAAAGGGATCCATCACAAAGCCCCAAAGTTTCCTTCTTGGATGATTTTAGTTAAGTGGAATGGGTGGGTGCTATCAATACTGTTGACCATGGTTCTGACAGGAACTCTGCAGGAACCCAGGGGTTTAAAGGGACCTATCAACCCAACACACACACCAGGTTCTTTGATGCCCAGTGTTGTGTTCATGTCTGGTTCACCCCAGGGGTTGCCCTTTAGTAGTCATGCCTTCTTAGCCTGTCCTTGCTGGCATCTGCCCTGACGACCAACCCATCCCATCAGCAGTCTCCTGCCTCATTGTTGCCAGACAGAGCCACTAGCCACCAGCCCTGGGTGAAGGCTGCAGGCCAAGGATCCCAGTGGAGACTGGCAGATCAGGTTGGATGGTTCCATGGTGCTCCAGGGTTACTGGAATGTCACTTACACTGTCTGTTAAAATTTACTGTTTCTTTCAAAATCTTTTCTCTTTCAATTTAAATTTTACATTAAAGGTCTTTTTAACTGCTTATTTAAAAAACAAAACAAAACATTTTTTTAGATTTTACCTAGACCACATGTTACAGGAATATATCTCAATAAAATGGCATACAAAGCTAATAAATATTACAATAAGAAGAGCCAAAAAGAGCAGCTCTGTAGAGCAGGGGAAAGGGAGAGATTGAGAGAAGGGGCATTTCCATGTGAATTTTTGCATCTGGTTTTTGTTGATTATTATTATTGAAATAATGAAAATGCTCTAATTATGATTAAAGTGATGAACAGAAAGCTCTGTGATTACAGAAAATACCATGGATTGTACACATTGCCTCAACTCAATACTTTAGTCTTAAGCCTCTATAAAATTGATTTGTAGAAAAAATTAGGGTGGGTTGGGGGAAATACACACTATATGAGGCACAGATTACAGTGAGTAATGATATTTTTTTCATTTTTCTTGCCTAGTTTATAACAAATGTGTCACCACAGATCAAGGAGCTGGTGGAGGCTGATGTATCAGATAACTGTATGATGTTATATATGTTCATTTTGTGAGATCCCAACATTTACTATACATATAATGTTGCTATAGGCTCAGGTATGAATTGTACACTTCAATAAAAATATATTTACCAGCAGAGGGTTTTGATAGTGAAACACAAAAGTTTTGGATTTGCTCATTTCTGTATTCAGCGCTTCCATTTTTTGCTCTTGAAGTTGGAGCCTGTGCTAATTTGTGCATCGTGATTGTCGACTGTATCCTTGCACTGTACCATGCATGCCTTGATGCCTGTGAGCCATTCTGCCTGACATCTGGGGAAGAGTCGAATTGAAATTTGCATCCTTCTTCAGCCTAAAGATGTTTTTTCCCTCTTGGTGGTGGACAGGGGCATCTGCATGCCACGGGACAGAGTTTCAGGTTGGGGACTGGGCATCATGTTGTTGGGGGAAGTTCATCTGTGTGCTGTCAGCCTTCCTTTTTACTGTAAGAATAACTTTCATTTTATTTCATATACTTTCAAACTGGTAGAATGTGACAGAACAGCAGTGATTTCCCTATGGGTAACTGCCACAGAATCCCTATATGCATGAGTAATACTCAAATAATAATGAGACTAATCCAATTTGCTTTCTGTGAAAGAAAAACTAGAGCTAGTTATCAATAGAAGACAGACTTATAAAATAATTCACAAAGATCTCCCCTAAATTACTGAATCAAAAGTGGGCTTATACCAAGATTAAAAATCAGAGAAAAGCATTTGGAACTATCATCATTATTCACCCAGTCCCTGTAGTTACAGTTATTTAATTAATATTAAAAAGTTTACAGGAATTTTTGAACCAATTGCATTCACCAGGAAAGGAAAGCATTGAGGTCTCTCATGTTTGAAGACTGTACTTTTCAAAGGATCTAACTAAATGTCTTAACATTTTCAAATGTTGTTTATTATCTTTTGAGTAATGCACTCATTCTTAGGAAAAAATTTATACTAAAATGACAGTAGCTATTTTAAGAGTCCTTTTCAAAATGTTTGATTACCAGGTATTTTACAAATGGTTTTTCTATTTGAAAGGCACCCAATATGTACCAGGAAAAATATCATCAAAATCTTTCTCCTGAGTAGAGTCAATATAATACATTTAATGTAATTTTCTCCAACACACACTATTGCTATTTTTAAAGTATATTTTTATTATTGAAGGTGAACTTAGAAAGAACAAAAAATCATGCATATTGTAAGACTCCACATACAACAGCCTTCATCAACACACCACACCAGGATGGGAGATTTGTTACAGATTATGAGATAATATCATCAGACTATGACCACTAAGCATGGTTATAGCATATATTTGTCACGCATTGTCCATTGTCTTCCATTTTTGACATGTAAGTCTTGCTGTGGATGTTGCCTCTTTTTCGTGGCTTCTCATGCCTTTCCTACTCATCCCCCATAATCATGAGTTTGACTCCTGGCTTATTCATAATACATCTATATATGGACCACTGCCTCAAAACAGATTTAGAGCTTCATAACCCTGTTTCTCAGAAGAGAGGCTCTTTTATTACATGCTTGTTTGTTCTATTCAAACTTGTCTTCAACTGAGGAGAATTCTATTTAAAGATTTCCTCCGACAAGCCTCCCTGCCCCTCAGCCCCAAAACAATGGGCAATGGATTTGTTCAAGCCACAGCCTCTGGGGATCCCCATGGTGGAGGAGAGGTGAGCCAAATATCCACACTTGACCACCAGTGCCACCAGGTGTTCACATTTCCCTGGACCCACAAAGTCGAGGTGGAGCCTGTTCCTACTGGTTTCAGCCTGCTCTGTGGGTAGCAACTTTGGAATGAAAGGCATGAAGGGTAACTTAGCCATCCTCGAAAAGGTTTTCCATCCCTAGGTAAGCAAGGATATATCTGGGGTCACATGGGTTTCAAATGACTGTCTCATCATTGAGGTGTAAATATTTTCTCATTTTTGTGGTCATTTCTTCTTTGACCCTGGGCTGATTGAGATCCCAGGAGCTCATTTTGCAAACATGGGTTTTTTTTTAGTAATCTCCTTTGGATTTATTACTAGTTAAATTCACTCTGTTCAGAGACTGCCTCTGACTGGCTGTATTTTTTGAAATGCCTTGAGAGTGGTTTAGAGCAAGCATATGGGCCGTGCTTGCCATGTTCCAGGCAGACTTAAAACAGCAGGAATCCCTTCTTCTGAGTGAGCAGAGAAGGCTCTAATGACTTTGTACATGATCTGCAACGTCTGTCTGGACATTTTCCTCCATTTTCCATTTAACTCTGTCATTCCTTCCACTTCCACCCTCACTCTTTGGTTGCTTGCTCTGATGCTTATTGAAAGATTGGGCTGATGATCAGGATTCTGTCAGTTTCTTTATAGAATATATACATTTGATTTTTAAATGACTCAGGACTGCTGAAGAGATATATTTCTGGTACATCATTTCACTTCACACATAATTATGCATACTCATTAATTAAAAGAGTCCATCTGGGTCCATAATATTTTCTCAGCAAGACTGTGAAAAGGATTTTGAGCTTTCTTGACCCCTTAAAAGTAGGAGTTGGCCCATTGTAATTGGTGGTAATTCATTCCTATAAGATGTGAAGAATTCCTAAATAGGAATTTAATAATCCAGAACTAAAATTTATCTCATTCTCTGAGACTATTGGGTCCAATAGTTACGGCTGTAACATACAAGGAAGAATTATGTCATCATTGATTTCAATAATTTCAGAATTATTATTAACAGTTAAATGTTTCTTTCTCTAGGGTGTGTATCATAGAATGCATTACATTAAAAAACCTGGCCTTACACTCTCTTTTATTTTATTTTATTTTTTGAATACTTTTCTTTCTATTAGATATGTAACACCAAGTAAGGTTCTTCTGAAAATATTTGTTCACAGAATGATTTACAATTCTAAAATAAACCACATGTATTACTACCTCCAGTCTTCTCGCACTGATCATTAAGTTTTGGGGAGTTCTCAAGCTCATGTGTAGAGGATAATTTTTCCAAAGTTTATTTTTCTCTTGAAACAAATTTTATCATGATTTTAGTCATTGCTTTCATTATATTCATGTTATTATTAAAGCAACAGTTTTACCAAAAAATTCTTGCAGAAAATAGAGAATTTACATACATCTCCCACTTTTCCCCCTCATCTTTAACACTTTATATTTCACTATAAATATTGATATTCTGTCTAAAGGGTCAATCCACCATTTTTGAATGTGGTGCTTTGAATTCTCCTATTAGTCAATTTCCACTATCATTTTCTCCCTTCAATTTGTCAATGTTTGCTTCATTTTAAATGAATATCAGAAATCTGTTGCCTTTTATAAAAGGTATTTATTTGCTGTAGAAGCTTACAGTTACCAGGCCTTAAAGTGTAAGTTACTTCCCTCACCAAATTCTGTTGCCTTTTTTTGGAATAAGATGGCTGCCAATGCCTGCAAGGGTTCAGGCTTTCTGAGTTCCTCTCTTCTAAGGGCTTGTTTCTCTCTGGTCTCAGCTGCTCTGCTCTATCCTCAAGGCCAGCTCTAGACTATCAAGCACACAGATCATTTCTCTTCCTGGGGCCTCTGCTGTTTGTAATAGAGCATTCTCTTCTTCTTCAGACATCTGCTTCTCTGTGTGTTTACTTTCTTGGCTCCAGGATCAAAATTCTATTCTTTTCTGCCATGACATTTTCTCTGTGAGTCTCTGCCCACCAAGTGACCGAGAACTCAACGTCCTACTGATGTGCCCCAATCAAAGCCTTAATCATTATTTAATCAAGTAAAAGTGAAATCTCTGACTCCAATCAAATCTAATATGCCCAAAGGGGCAAACCAGTTTACAAATATAATCTAATATCTATCTTTGGAATTCATAAATAAGGCCAAACTGCTGCACACTACTTGCTGATGGATTTTGCATAGTTGGTAAATGGTTGGGTGTCAGTCTGGTTCTGAGTGAAAACTTAAACATGGAAGATCTAGTGGAATAACTTTGAAAGGACTGAATGCTGTATTTCTCCCCTTCTGCTTCTCCAAAGTCTGCATTCCATGCTCATGTTAATGGGTTTGGGATGTGGGCCATGGCTCATGTCTCAGAACTTTGAATTTAGGGGAAATGTGGGATGAATATACCATGATCCATTTCTATTCAGTTTGGCTTTTTGCTGCTGGCAGTGACTTTATGTATAAGTAACTTGCCATCAGAGAATAAAAGAAATATCTTTGAGTTGTAAAAGATTAAAACATGTAATATAATGTACTAGGTGTATTCATTTCCTGGGTATGACATATTTTGACATATTTTGTTCTTTTGCAAACATGCCTTGTGTGCTTTGCACTCAGTATTATCTATTTTCATTTTCTGAATGGATGTTTAGGAATTCTTTATATGAAAAATAATTGCTGGTTTAAAATAGACTATTTTAATAAAGTAACTATATTTCTTTTAACAAAAATGCTATTTTTCTATGATGTAAATAATTGTTAGGTAGCAGATTTTTAAGAAAGTATTATTTTATTTAAAAGAGTCTGTATCCCTTTGTGTGAAATGAACCCAAAGAGGGTTCACATTTGCTTTAATGCATATGCTATGTCCCTTTCCCATTTACAACACTGCTACTTTTCTTTTATTGGAGAAAGAAATGTCTCTCTCTCTCTCTCTATATATATATATATATTACAGGGTTAATAAAATAAACTTTTCAAAAGATTTTTTTAGGGAAAGCTGTAAGATCATATTTGAAGTCAACCATCTCAAAACCAATTGAAATCCTTACAGAGTTTTTGCTGCCAGGTTGACTGGATTTCCAAATGTAGTTTCAGATTTGTGTGTCAGGGGTGATCTGCCCTGAGACTAAACTGTCCTCTCCCCTGCACTGACCCTTTAAAGAAATTTGTGTTTTTCTCTAGAGTGTTCCTGAATTAGTTTCTGTGCATTTTAAAAAAGTGTTGGAGCATAGTATAAATGACATTACAAAAGTATCATAAAACCTGAATATTCTACTGTGTTTAATACTGCATTAACCTGTGCAAATTTTGCATTTTTATGCATTTGTCCATTTTTCCTAACAAGATAGTCTTATTAGCTAATGTTTCCTAAATTGTTTCTTGTCAAGTTTCAATAATCCCACGTCATCCTTTCTCCCTCTTTTTTCCTCCTCCATCTTTTTCCTTCCTGCCTTTCCTTTTGCTCTCTCTCTCTTTTTATTGAGAAACCACTTTATCTCATCTTAGACATTTCAAATTCCTAAAATGTGAACTGTTGGGTAGTCTGTAATTTGGCACTCAAACAACATTTACTGGGGTTTCATGGCATGTTTTTACCCTGTACTATATGATTTTATTTCACAACAATGTCATAAAGTTGGACTGTAATCAACAGAAGAGAATCTATCTAAATAATTCTGAAAGGTATTTTCAACTATCCTTATTTGCAGTGTTTGTTCCTACCCATGATTCAGAGTCACCTCTTTCCAGATTTGGCCTCTTCTAAAAAGTTACAGTAGCTCTAATGTTCACAATGGTGATAACCTGGCCCAAGTCTCTACTAAGAATGGCTGGAACTTTTTCCCAGGAAACATTTCATGGGGATGGTCACTCCCTCTCTTCCACCTGTGAATCCCTCACGTCATCTGGTAGAAGGAAATGAGGGCTAAGCTACCTGCATGTCTGCTGGGATCGGTCTTCCCACTTTAAAAGGAAACAAATGAAGTGATACACACACACACACACACACAAACACACACACACACACACACATATACATTAAATGTTCTGATTTCCTCTTAAATTTTGTTGACACATCTATTTTTTTTTTTCAAATGAAAATAATTAAATTTTACTCTTACTCTTCAGGAGAAAGAGAGAAAAAAGTCTATCTCAAGAGATTTCAAAGTGAGTAGGGAGGTCATTCCAAAGCTTATGTTCATGCACATCTCAGGAGGATCTCAATGACTACCACAGTAAACAGTGCCTCAATCAGGGGTGCTCCTGAGGGCTCTAGACACATTTAGAGCTACAGGTAGGGAGGTATCCCTAGGAAATCAGCACCCAGTTGGTGGGCCCTACCTTAGTCTAAATGGACTCATTTACAGTTTTCGTATACATGGTTCTTCTTCCCTTTTTACTTGAACATACAGTTAGCACTACACTCATTAACTATCTGTCCCAGAGACTTAAATCTTCAGAGTGTCATATGTCTGTTGAGCCCTGAATCTCAGCAGACCTGCAGCCAACACCTACTCTCCAGTTAACTGGACTCACCCAAGACAACTAACAAAAGGATGATGATGGACAATGTCCATCCCAAAAAGCAGAGTACATCTATAACTGCAAGCAAGACAGTTCTATCCATCGCTTCATGGGATCTAAACCCCCTTCTCAATAAGAAGGAGAATGGGCATCACTATACCCAAATCCTCAAGATAGAGGATGGAACACACATAAGGGGGAAAATGCAACTATGGACCAAGCTAGACTTATTATTATTCTAGCAATGGAAGAACTTGTGACTTTGATATAAAGACAGCGGTCAACAGAGGTTCTGAGGGGAGGTAGAGATAAGAATAGGTGTAAAATGGGACTTTTTTTGGATATTGAAATTGTTCTGCATGATGTATTGATAACAGATACAGGCCATTATACATTTTGTCAAAACTGATAAAATTGTCTTGTGTGAAGTAAACCATAATGTAAACTATAGATCATGGTTAGTAGAAATGCTTCAATATATGTTCATCAATTGTAACAAATGTATCACACTAATGAAAGATACTGTTAATGGAGGAAAGTGTGGTTGAGGGAGGGGGTGGAGTACAGGGAAATTTCCTATATTTTTGATATAGCATTCATGTATTCTAAAGCTTCTTTAAAAAGAAAGAAAAAAGTCTATGTCAGGGCAATGCTGTATCCTGTTCAGGGGACAGTTTTCAGATTTCATGGTCTATAATCATAGGTAGCAATTATCTTTGAGTAAACCTGGTATTTATACCACTAATCAACATGTGTCTTGCAAGGGTTAGAGATTACTGTACTTGCTTTTAGTTTATGAAATGGATGGAGTGTTTTTTCTTTGGACTTATGCTTATAATGGGGTGAGTATAAACAATAAAATTTTGGCTCTTCACCTCTAGTCTTGGATCCAAACACAATCTTGAGAGCAGGTCCAAGAATATGGCTCTGAAAGATGACAACTGTCATTACATGGGCAGGGGTAGCCACCAAAACAATTTACCTAATGGTCACCAGCTCCCAGTAAGAACACTAGATGGAAAACAGGTTACATGTGTCTTAGCCTTACATTTCTATTTTTACTGAAGATGCTGTAAAGATTGTAAGGCACCTGGAGACACCTATGAATTAAGCTTTGAGAAAAGCTTATTATTTATTTATTATAAATAATAAAAATAATACAATGATCAGACTAAAAGGATTAATAGAAATCTCACAATATAATGGGAATTATTTTTTTTATGCAGGAACTCTAAACAGCTTATAAACTTGATCAAATAAATTGCAAAAAGATATATGTACAGTCTAAAAACTAATTAAAATTAAGGTAGATTTCCCAATTTTTTAATGCTCAGTGTATATTACATGAGTAATAAAAAGAGTTATTTAAAAATTATCATTGCAGGTGTGCACAATATATGACACTATATATATAAAGTACAAAACCAGACAAAATTATTCTATGCAATTATAATTCAGGATAATTATTATCCTTGGGAGTCGGGAGAGGTAACTAGAAGGGAGCATGAGAGGGTCATCTTGGAATACTGTTCATTTGATAGCTCTTGATCTGTGTCTATATTAAAATTCAAGGAGATACTTTTTAAAGTTTGTGTCTTTAGTACTTCAGGATGCAATTATAAGTGAGAGGAATGACAAAGTGAAAAAGTATTCAATACATAATGTTCTATAATTTGTGTTACTATCACTCATTTAAAAAATAGACCATTTCATAAGCAATGTCATAAAGTGGCCAACAGAATAGAACGTTTTTTTCTCTTAAAAATTATATTTCACCCCAGGACTACTTCCAATCAAGGGAATATTTAATGTTCCAATGATATGTGTAGCAGTTCAACATGGTTTATGAATTCCAAAAATAAATATTGAATTTTCTTTGTAAACTAGTCTGTACCTGGGCATGATTAAATTATGATTAGGGCTTTGATTGGGCCATATCAGTAAGATGTTGAGTCCCCACCCAACAAGGGTAAAGGGAGCCCAAATCTACACAGCTGGCCAGATGGGTTAGTTGGAGTTTTAATACTAGAGTTTTAAGCTGGAGCCCAGGAAGTAAGCATGCAGAGGAACAGAGCAGCTTAGCCTGCAGAGAATCAAGCCCTAGGGAGAGAGACACATCTGGTCACTTGATAGCCTACAGATGGTCTTGTAGACAGAGGCAAAGCCTAGAGAGACTCATAGTCTACAGATGACATTGTGGAGAAAACAGAGGAGCTGAGCCCAGAAAGAAAAGAGTCCTAAGAAGAGGAGAACCAGGAAGCTTGAAACCTGTCAGATGTCAGCAGGCATATTGCTCCAACATATGGCAATAGACCTTGGTGAGGGAAGTAATTTATGCTTTATGGCCTGGTAACTGTAAGCTTCTACCGCAAGTAAATACCCTTTATAAAAATCAACTGATTTCTGGAATTTTGCAAAAGCACCCATTTGGCTGACTAATACAGAATTTGGTACCAGAGAGTGGGGTCATATTTTACAATTACCAAAATGCTGGAATGATTTTTTAAATGGGTAAGGGTTATTTTCTAGAGAAATTATGAGATACTTGATGGAAAAGGCTTAAATAGATTTGAAGAGACTGTTGATAAGGATATGGATGCTAAAGAGATTTTTTGAGGCCTAAGAAGTAAATGATGAAACTGTTATTGGAAAGTGAAGGAAAAGCAATCTGTGTATAAAAAGGTGAAAGAACTTAGGAAGATCAACTCCTGGTGTTTTAGGGAAGGCAAAATTTGAAAATGGTGAGCCTGGGCATTTGGCTGAAAAACTTTCCAAACTAAAATCAGAGAATGTGACTTGGTGTCTCCTTGCAGCTCATAGCAAAATGCTAGACAAGAGAGAAAAGCTGAGGGCTGAACTATTGGGCACAAAGAAAACAGAAACTGATTCTGGAAATTGCAATGCTCTGGAAATTAAGCTTTCAGAAGGTAGTATGACATTTGGGAACTTAACTAAACTTGGAACCTGTAAATCAGGATTGAAGATACAATTATCTAGGAAAGATTTGTGGAAAGTCATAAGGTTTGATGGCTTGGAACCCTGCTCCTTGCATACTAAACCAACAAGATTTTTGAGAGTGCTGTATGAACAAAACCACTGTCATCTTGTACTAAAAGAGACATGAAAAAGAGAGATTGAAGGAGAAACAGCTTTAGGAGGAAAACCATGGAACTAAGAAATGGAATTAAGACATCACCTTGGGCCAAAACAGGAAACCCACACACATGTACAGAGAGGGTGAGTCTGCTCCAGCGGCTGTAGAGGGTGGATGTTCCCCTCCAATATTCAGGGAGAGTAATCCACCCTAGGGTACAGAAAGGGTGGAACACATTCCTCAAAGATTAGGGCAGTTAAGGACAGCACTCCATAGATCTGAGAGGGGTGGACCTGACCCCATGGATTAGGGAAGGTCACATGGTCAACTCATTGCTCTGAGAGAGTTGAGACTGTATGCCAATGGTTAAGGAGGATGTTGTCTTCACTTCATTGTACTAGAGGGGTTAAGACTCTATCCCAAAGATTAGGTAAGATGTGACAATCACCCCAACACTCTTGGAGGGTGAGGTCTGGAGCTTGGTCGACACCCAGATGATTGATGAGGGTGGAGCTAAGAGAATGGCCATTGGGCAAGCCTGTGGAAAGTGTGGGTCCCCCTGTGGCCCTAAGGAGAATAAACCATCATCTTAAGAATGACTCTCAGACTTTGAAATTGAATGAAGGATACCTTACAGGCTTACTGAAGAGTAGAGAATTTATGACTCATGTTTCCCTCCAAATTTCCTTTTATGGAAATAAAATGTTTATCCTTTGTCTGTCCATTTGTGTACTGGAAACAGATAAATTGTAAGTTTCAGAGATCTACAAAAGACAGGACTTTGCCTCAAGACAAACTGTATTTCTTTAAACTGAATGTGATGTGATTCTATTCTTAACATTGCTACTTATTTAAGTTTTTTAATTATTGTAATGTCTTTTTTTAATTCAGAGGGTGGAGTGTAGCAGTTTAATATGGTTTATGAATTCCAAAAATAGATATTGGATTATGTTTGCAAACTGGTCTGTACCTCGGCATGATTAAATTATGATTAGAGCTTTGATTGGGCCACATCAGTAACATACTGAGACCCCACACCCTTGGTGAATGGTACTCACAGATAAAACTACACAGCTGGGCAGAAGAGTTAGTTAGAGTTTTGATGTTGGAGTTTTGAGCTGGAGCCCAGGAAGTAAGCACACAGAGGAACAGAGCAGTTGAGCCTGGAGAGAATCAAGTGCCAGGGAGAGAGACAGAGTAGGTCACCTGATAGTCTACAACTGGCCTTGTGGAGAGAGGTAAAGACTAGAGAGCCTCATAGTCTGTAGCTGGCCTTGTGGAGAAAACAGAGGAGCTGAGTCCAGAGAGAAATAAGTGCCAGGAAGAGAAGAATCCAGGAAGCCTTAGCTCTGACAGATGTCATCAGACATCTTGCTCCAACACATGGCAATAGACTTTGGTTAGAGAAGTAACTTGCACTTTATGGCCTGGTAACTGTAGGCTTCTACCTCAAATAAATTCCTGTTATAAAAGCCAACTGATTTCTGGTGTTTTGCATCAGCACTCTTTTGGTTGACTAATATAATATCATAAGCAGCATATTTCAATTGTTAACACCAAGAAGTTTGAAGAGCCATTAGGCAGACTAATTCAAGAGCTCACCTGTCTTGATTATGCAATTTATAGCCATGCTTGATGTATTATGTTCAGATGAGGAGGAGGGCAACATAAAACATAAGGGGGAAGTGCTTTCAAATGGAGAGATTTTATAGATCCAGAATGAATCAAATCTAGTTATGCTGGTTAATCTATCTGGAAAGCCTGATCATATCTTCTTTTGTTATACAGATTTTACAAGATTTAATCCAATCTCCACTCCTGCCTCAACTCATTCAAGATCACCCCAGTCAAAACTAACTCTCCCTTCTGGGAACTCTTGTAAAACATGCAGTCAGCATCACTGACTTTAGCACTTAATTTTTCACTGGTTGTTTCTTGAATGTTTATCTTATTCCCCAAAGGTAGTGATAAGCTAACAAAAGGAACAATGTACTTTTTCCGACTTCTCCCACAGTATGGAGTATGATAGCCAAAACACTTGAATTGAAGATTATTGGCTCAAAATGTTGATAATTATCCAAAAATGATGATGGTGACATATAGGTTCATTCTGCTATTCTATTTTTTGCATGATTGGAAATTCCCTTGATAGCAGTATTGCCAGATTTAGCAAATAAACATAGAGGATGCCCAGTTAAATTTGAATTTCAGATAAAGAATGGTAAATTTGTTTTTATTTTATAATATTATATTTAAATTATTATAATTTATTATAGTAAAATGCCATATATTATTTGATAATATAATTAAATAGCATTATTATAATAGCTTATGATATGATTTATATTATTTTTTATATTTTTATATGTTCCTATGGGACATAGATTTTAGAAATATTCTTATGAGAAAATTAAACTGGTTTTTCTGTATTTTATCAGGCAATCAGGATTGCCATAAATTCAAACACATATTTGATGATGTTTAATGGATTAAAAGAAAAAAATGAAAAATTGGATGACAGAAAAACTTCAATGTCTTCCATAATGTGTGTCATTTGCATAAGAATCCATTATGAGCCTTGTTATAAAGCCATTTCCCAGTTGTCTCCTGCCCCCACCCAAGGCATACCAAATCCTGATGGGCCTTTATATTTGTTAAGGTCTCCAAGTGATTCTGCTGCTATTGCTAGTAGACCTGGTGTCTATGCTGTTTGATACATGATATGATCCTTTACTTTCTTTGTAGTGGCTTTATTTGAGCTAGTACTCTACTTGCTTTTTGTCAGGGAGATGATGTAAGAGATATTAGTATTCCTGTTCAGTGACTCACTTGCTGAAGAGTAAAAATCAAATAATACACAAATATTTTAGTAACTTTTAACAATAAAGCTCTTTGAATGTTCATCAAGTGGCCCAGCACCCTAACTAACGATGCACAGTCTACATTCAACATTACCAGTAAAGTGGTACTTGGGAAATTTGTTACTCTCAATAGTATGTTAAGATGAGGGCTTCCAAGATAACAACCATCCTGGTTTGATTTGGACAGTTCCATTTTTAGCACTGAAATACTCATGTTTTGGGCTATCATTTCCAGTTTCCCCTGGATAAACTGCCTGTTGTGGATTCTTGATCATGCACTTATTCCACCAGATTCTGGAAGTATCAACTTAAAGTTGATTCCCTCTACAATAATTGTATAGGGGAGGTGAAAGGGAGCAACTGGTAGTGATTGGGATAGCCCTTGGTGGCCACTAGGTGTTTTGCATAAAGGGAACCCAAAACTACACCCCTCTCACCAGGGAAAGCATACATCTAGTAACCAATTGATGCAAAGGTAGAAAGCACACCCCTGTTTCTCAATTCAGGTCATTTTTGAAGGGCCATCTCAGCTCCAGCAAGTGAGTCTTGTCAAAGACATGGCCTTACTTGTGAATGAATGTGATCCTGAGAATGTAGATAAAGGTGTATGCATCGATGTTCTTAAAAGTCCTTGAAACCCTAGATGTCATCTAAATATTTTGGGTCTGCAGAAGTGGTCCATTCCTCCCAGCCCCCCTGTTTTGAAAGCAATACAGAACATTTTGACATGCAAAAAGAAAACCCACACACCATTACCTCACAGGATCTTTACAACTCTCTCCTGAGCCATAGACATGGATGTGACAGGAAAGAAAGGGTGGCATTCAGTGCAGAAGAGGCAAAAGTAGCCAATATTCCTATGATTCTCTGCCAGGTAGGAAGTATCTGCATCCAAGCATTGAAAGCCTTTACATGTAATTCCACATACAGACTAAGAGAGTTGATTCTGTAAAACTATATAAGAAAAAACATTCTAGCAATGTCCGAGGGAGTGATTTATATTACCTTCCAATTCTCTTCATCTACATATTCATGAATCAAATCCTATCATTTTATTAACCAAAAGATGAAACAAATATATAGATATCCTTCTACCACTTCTACCACCACTCACTTCCCCAGAAAGGCATTCCCTAATTTCCCAATCCTAAATTAGTATCCCTAGTTACCTCTACTCTTTTTTAAAGTATGTTTTAATATTCTTCCTAAATCTTATCACAGTGTGAGATGTTTATTGGTGTGAATGATTAATCAAACAATTAGGGGTTGCCAAAGAGAAAAACTGCACAAGACAATATTAAAAAGCCAATGTTTACTTTGTTCAAGGGGCTGCTTGTAGCAGTGTGGCAGGTTGATATAGTTAGGAATTCCAAAAATAGATATTGGATTATGTTTGTAAACTGCTCTGTTCATCTGGGCATGATTAAGTTATGATTAGGGTGTTGACTGGGCCATGTCAATAGGGCATCGAGCCCCACCCCCTGGTGAGTGGGATCTCAAAGATAAAAGACATGGCAAAGGATAGAGTTTGAGATTTTGAGTTCGAGTTGTTTTTTTTTAACAATTTATTGAAGTATATCATTCATACATGAACATACATAAACCTTGTGAACTTACAAAGCAAACATGCATAACATCATACAGGGCTCCCACACATCACCCCACCACAAATAAATTGCATTGTTGTGAAATATTTGCTAACAAATTATGATAGAGCATCATCAAAGTATTACTACTAACTATAATCTGTATCTTTTGCCCCTATACTTTTTAAAGGATTTATTTACTTTTATCCAATTTTAGCCCCACCTGCATTTCTGCTGTTTTTGTGCCCATTCACTGGGCAACTCTCTGTGTCCATTTCCTGCCCTCTCTTCTCACCCTTCTCCTCCTGTCTTCACTGGGATTTGATGCTTGGAACCTCTGATGTGGGTGTCCTACCACCTGCCCCACCTTAGTTCCTGGTTTTTTGGCACATCTCATCATGGCTTTCCTTTCTGTCACTCTCCTGTTATGTCATCATCTTTCTGCGTGGCTCACAGGGCCTGATGGTGCACCTGCACATGGGGCCTGAATGCGCACCCATGCACAGGACCTGGTGGCTTACCCATGCATGTGTCCTGGTGGCTCCCCATGTGTGGGACCTAATGGCTCACCTGCTTGCAAGGCCTGGTGGTGCAACCACACCTGGGGCCTGATGGTGCACCCACTCATGGGACTTGGTGTGGCACCTGCACACAGACCTGGAGGGCTCACCCATGCATGCAGGTCTGGTTGTGCAAACATGCATGGGGCCCAGTGGCCCATGCACCTTCTATATTTTTCTTTTCTTAATTTTTCTGGGAGGTCCTGGGGATTGAACCCAGATCCCTCCATATGGAAGATGGAAACCCAACCATTTGAGCCGCATCCACCCCCTGCTATATCTCTTAAGGTTTACCAAATATACCTAGAGTTGCAGTCTTTTCCCATACAGGATGGTCATATAATAAATCAGGTTTAGTTTATCACCAGCATTCTAAAAACTAGACATAGGGAGAAAAACTAGGTCTGGGGACACATGCATGGTTTCTAATATAGCAAATGTTTAGCCTACCCTGATTATCACAGAATCAGGACAGTGAGAATATTCACATTGAAATGGAGTTTGATGTTGGAATTCTGATGCTGAGTTTTAATGCTGGAGCCTGGGGAATTAAGCATAGAGGAGCTTGGTCATGAGGAAGGAGAGAAGGCCCAGGGAAAAGAGACAAGCCATACACATGACAGTCCACAGCTGGCCTTATGGAGAGACGCATAGCCTAGAGAGCCTCATAGTCTACAGCTGACCTTGTGGAGGAACCAGAGGAGCTAAGCCCAGAGAGAAATGGTGCCTTGGGAAGAGAGGAACCCAAGGAGCCTGAACCCTGGCAAATGTTGGCAGCTGCCTTGCTCCAACATGTAGCAAAAGACTTTGGTGTAGGAAGAAACTTATGCTTTATGTCCCAGTAACTGTAAGCTTCTACCCCAAATAAATACCCTTTATAAAAACCAACTGATTTCTGATATTTTCCATCAGCACCTCTTTTGGCTTACTAATACAGAATTTGGGACCGATGAGTAGGTAAGTGTTTTTGCAAGTTCCAAACTGTTAGAATGGTTTTATAAATGGGTAAAGTGTATTTTCTGGAGGAATTCTGAGATGCTTGATGAAAAAGACCTAGATTGCTTTGCAGAGACTATTCATAGTATCATGGAGCTAAAGTTGTTTCTGATAAGGCCTTAGAAGGAAAAAATTGTGAAATGAATGCTAAAGAGACTTTTTATGATGCCTTAGAAGTAAATGATGAAACTGTTATTGGAAACTGGAGGTAAGGTGATCCATGTTTTAAAGTTGCAGAGAACATAGCAAGATTAACTCCTGGTGTTATATGGAAGACAGAATTTGAAAATGATGAACCTGAGAATTTAGCTGGAGAAGTTTCCAAAGTAAACACAGAAAATACAGCTTGGCTTCTCCTTGCAGTTTATAGCAAAATGCTAGATGAGTTGGATAAGCTGAGAAGTGAATTATTGGGTACAAAGAAAGCAGAAAGTGCTTCTGGAAATTCCAAGCCTCTGAAAATCAAGTTCCCAGATGATTGTGCCCCATTTGTGGACTTGCATAAACTTAGAACTTGTAAATCAGGATTGAAAATGCAGTTATCCAGGAACGACTTGTGGAAAGGTTTACGGTCTGATGGCTTGGACCCCTGCTTCCTGCCTGCAAAATCAATAAAATTTTGAGAGAATTGTATGAACAAAACCACTGTCAACTTGGACATAAAAGGACATTGACAGGAGAGATGGAAGGGGAAATATCTTTAAGAGGAAAACCATTGAAGCACAGATCTGTAATTAAGATATCACCTTGGGCCAAGAGAGGAGCTCCACCCATGTGTACAGAGAGGGTGAGCTTTCCCCAGCATTTTAAAAGGCTGTATGTTCCCATCCAATGTTCTGGGAGAGTTTTGCCACCCCAGTGTACACAGAGGGTGGAACACATTCCTCAATGATTAGGGCAGTTAAGGTCACCACCCCATAGTTCTGAGAGGTGTGTTCCTGTCCCCCATAGATTAGGGAAGTCAGGTATTCAACTCATTTTTCTGAGAGGGTTGAACGTGTATGCCAAAAATTAGGGGGGAATGTTGTCTTCACATCACTGTATTAGGGGGCCTAAGACTCTAACCTAAAGATTGGGTAAGGTGTGGCAATCACCCCAACACTCTTGGTGGGTGAGGTCCGGAGCTTGGTTAACACCCAGATGCTTGATGAGGGTGGAACAAAGAAAATGGCTATTGGGCAAGCCTGTGGAAAGGGTGGTTCCCCATGTGGCCCCAAGGAGAAGAAACCATCATCTTAATAATAACTCTCAGACTTTGACATCGAATGAAGTATGTCCTGCAGGTTTACTGAACTGTAGAGGACCTGACTCATGTTTCCCTCCCAATTTCTCCTTATGATAATGAAAATGGTTATCCCTTGTCTTTCCATTTGTGTATTGGAAGCAGTTAAATGGTTTTGTAAGTTTCATAGGTCTACAGCAGATGGTACTTTGCCCCAAGATGAACTGAATTTCAATAAAATGATTATGGTATGATTTTGTACTTGTATTGTTACTGATTTAAGGTTTTTTTGAATATTGTATTTTTGGAATTCAGGGGGTAGGGTGTAGCAGTTTGGCAGTTTGATATCATTGTGAATTCTAAAAATCGATATTGCATTATGCTTGTAAACTGGTCTGTTCATCTGGGCATGATTAAGTTATGATTAGGGCACTGACTGAGCCACATCAGTAGGGTATTGACCCCTGCACCTTGATGGGTGAGGTCTCAAAGATAAAATATATGGCAAAAGACAGAGTTGGAGTTTTTGAGTTGTTTTGATATTCGAGTTCTGATTCTGAGTTTTAATGCTGGAGCCAGGGGAAGTAAGCACAGAGGAGCATGGTCATGAGGAAGGAGAGAAGGCCTGGGAAAAGAGCCATTCACTTGACAGTTCACAGCTGGCCTTATGGAGAGACACATAGCCTAGAGAGCCTCATAGTCTACAGCTGACCTTGTGGAGGAACCAGAGGAGCTAAGCCCAGAGAGAAATGGTGCCTTGGGAAGAGAGGAACCCAAGGAGCCTGAACCCTGGCAAATGTCTGCATCTGCCTTGTGCCAACACGTAGCAACAGACTTTGGTGATGGAAGAAACTTATGCTTTATGGCCCAGTAACTATAAGCTTCTACCTCAAATAAATACCCTTTATAAAAACCAACAAATTTCTGATATTTTCATCAGCACCGCTTTTGGCTGACTAATACATTGCTACAGCAGAGGAGAGAGAGTAGAAATCAATTTCATTCAAACAGAGAGAGCAGGCTATTAAAAAGTTTGAGGAAAAGCTCTGGAAGTTAGTAATGGGGGTTAATCACTGGGGTGGATGAAGGATTTACTGAGGATACACTTAGGTTGGTTCATTTCCACAGAGAGGGCTGATGGAATTTCTGAGGTTGTAATTAGCACCGCTTCATTTGGAATGTTTTCCTTTGCAGTAATCAGCACCCCCCCC
>JAQZBX010000671.1:0-30479 GCA_029593785.1 Cabassous unicinctus | reverse complement strand
CTGTAAGTACTAGTAGAGAGGAAGAATATATGGAAATATGCAGGTAGGAAACTTTCAGGCTCCTGGATAGCCAGAGTGAGAGGGAGAGAGAAGGGAGAGGTCAGGGTAATTTTGATATTTAGAATAGCTAGGATCTGAAGTTGTCTTTTTCCTTATATTCCCCTTCAGGCTCAATTGCTTTACTCTGCAGCCCAACATCTGTAAGGTTGATTTCAAGGTAGTCAGGAGAGGAGAGGGAGCAGGTAGTGATATGTGAGAAGAGAGACTCACAGCTTGATCTAGAAAATAAAACAGAATTTTACACCACTATTACTGACTTGATAATCAGTATTTTCCCAATATTTCCCCTAATGCCTCATCTGTGGTAGATATTTGGCATTTTGTGTCAAATGCATGAATAAATGAAAGAAGTTAATAAATTATGAAATTCATTGAAGAAACATTCCTGTGTATATACTGGGAGTATTTTAAAACTACATTGAGAAGAATATAAAGATATGAATTATTAGAAACCATTTTAACTAGGTCAGGAAGGATAATCTGGAAATTAATCTTGGCCTTTGTGTCTGACAGAAATAGCTAAAATCAAAATTCAAATTGGAGACATTGCTATTGATCTTGCAGAAATAATGAGAATTATAAAGTAATATGAACAATTATATGCCAACAAATTAGATAATCTAGGTGAAATGGACATATTTCTAGAAATACACAAATACCTCAAAGTGGCTTAAGAAAAAGAAAATTTTAACACACCTACAAGAAGTAAAGAAACTGTCTCAATAGTCAAAAACAAATGCTCAAGACCAGGTGGATTCACTGGTGAATTCTACCAAACATTCAAAGAATTACCAACTCCTCTCAACTCTTACCAATATGAAGAGGAGAAAACAATCCCTATATTATTCTATGAGGCTAGATTTACACTGTTACCAAAGTCAAGTAAAGATAGCATAGGATTAGAAAATTTGAGATGAATTACCCTTATGAATAAAAAATGCAAAAGTCCTGAACAATGGCACAACCAGCAACACGGCGGCAGAATAAGAAACTCCTAGAGTCAGCTTGTGCTACAGGGCAATTAGTAATCACCCAGAGCTACCTAAAACATCTGTTCAGGGGCTCCAGGAGACCAGAAGTGCATCCTGTAACATCCTTGAAAGAATGGAAGGAGGAAATTGCCCATCCACAGAGAAATTCATAAGTAGAGCATTCCATGCCAAGGAGGCCAGTGCCCATGTTCCACTGATGGTACAAGCTGCCTCGGGAACTATTGTGCTGCTGGAGTTGGCTGCTCCACTTCCCAAAAATGGGGGAGGAAGAGAGAGCTGGGCACCAACTTCAGCTAATGATTAGTAAACTTGACTGGCTAAGGTATAAACCAAAAACAGCTAAAGTTTGACATGTCCAAGTCAGAAAGAGGCTGGTAGCCACAGTTTTAACTCTGTCCCCACCATTAGAGGAAGTGGGGCTGACTGAAAGTAACAATGCTTGTAAGCACCACCTTCTTTCCATCCAGATTGGTTTCCAGCTATAGCCTAAGTCCCAGCCTCATCTCCAGCAGGGAGTAATGTGGGGGAACCTGCACCAGCCACTCTGGGAAAATACAGGCCTTGCCTTGGAGGCCAGTGAGCATTCTACTCTGTCAGCACAAGCCAGCTTGAAGGTGTTCTGTGGCTGGAGTTGGAAGCTCAATTTCCCAAAAACAGGGCAGGGAGAGATGGTTGGCCACCGACTTCAGCTACTGATTAGTAAATTCAGCTGGCTGAAGTATAACCCTAAAAACAGCTAAAGTTTGAAACTGTCTGGGTCAGAAAGAGGTGGTAGCTGCCATTTGATTCTGTTCCCAGCATGAGGGAGAGGTTGGATGATTGAAAATCACAGTGACTATAGGTACTGGCTCCTTTCACCCAGCCTAGCCCAAGCTTCAGCCCCACCTTTAACAGAGAGGAAGCTGGCAGGCTCTGCACCAGACTTTCTGGTTAACTAAAGGTATATTCAGCTAGCACAGACTGAACAGTAAGAAGTCTACAGGAGTAACTGTGGTCACATGACATGACATAAACTGCTGTCCACACCAGCAGCTCCATTCTTGCCCCAGGAAGGGGAGGAAGGGGTGTGAAACTTCATCAGTCTTTCTGGGCAACTAGAATTTAAGCCTGCACAACTTGGATTATTGCACATGCCTGTAGTTATGTCCCTATCCATGGCAAAGGAGAAAGTTGTGAGAAGCTTTATTTGCTCATTGGGCAATGATGGGCAGATTGAGACTTCAGAGCTTACAGCACCAGCTACATCCTTCTCTTACTACACAACCAGCAAGAGAGAAAGTGTAAGCTGGCCCTAAACTAAAGAGAGAAACTGCACCCAGAATAAATGCATCTAGTAAGCCAAGAACATACCAAGATTCCCACAAAAAATTACAATCCACACCAAGAAACAGGAAGATATGGCACTATTAAAGGAACAAGATAAGCCTCCAGATGACATAAAGGAATTAGACAACTAATCATTGATGTTCAAACAAATCTCCTTAATAATTTCAATGAGATGGCTAAAGAGATTAAGTATATTAAGAAGATTTTGGATGAGTAAAGAAGAATTTGAAAGCATACATAGAAAAATAGCAGGTCTTTTGGGAATGAAAGACACAATAAATGAAATAAAAAATACACTGGAATCATATAATAGCAGATTTGAAGAGGCAGAAGAAAGGATTCGTAAGCTTGAAGAAATGGCCTTCGAAAGTGAACATATAAAAGAACTGATGAAGAAAAGAATAGAAATAATTGAAGAAGGTCACAGGGAACTAAATGACAGCAAGAGATGTGCAAACATGTCATGGGTGTCCCAGAAGGAGAAGAGAAGGGAAAAAATAGCAGAAGTAATATTTGAAGAAATAATGGTAGAAAATTTCCCAACCCTATTGAAGGACGTGGATATCCATGTCCAAGAGATACAATGTACCCCCATCCAAATAAATCCAAATAGGACAGCTCTGAGATGCATACTAATCAGAATGTCAACTGCCAAAGAAAAAGAGAGAATTCTGAAAGCAGCAAGAGAAAAGCAATGCATAACATATAAGGGATACCCAATAATATTAAGTACTGATTTCTCATCAGAAACCATGGAGACAAAAATATAGTTGTATGATATATTTAAGATGCTGCAGGTGAAAAACTCCCAGCCATGAATCTTATATCCAGCAAGACTATCTTTCAGAAACGAGGGTGAGTTTTAGAATATTCACAGATAAACAGAAACAGAGAGTTTGAAACCAAGAGACTGACTTTGCAGGAAATATTAAAGGGTGTGCTACAGTCTGAAAAGGAAAGACAGGAGAGAGAAGCTTGGAAGAGAGTCTAGAAATGAAGATCGTATCAGTAAAAGTAACTAAAAGTCTTAAGAGTGGTGAAAATAAAATATGACAGATAAAACCAAAAGGTCAAAATGTGTGAAATAAGAACTGCCTTTAAAGTAATAACACTGAATGTTAGCAGATTAAACTCCCCAATCAAAAGACATAGACTGGCAAAATGGATAAGAAAATATAAGCCATCTATATGCTGTCTGGTAGATACTCACCTTAGATGCACAGATATCAATGGATTGAAATTGAAAGTCTGGAAGACAATACTCCATGCATTCAGTAACAAAAAAACAAAACAAATAAACAAATAAACAAACAAAAAACAAAGTTGGAGTACCTGTAATTATATTAGATGAAATAGACTTTTAAAAGACACTAGTAATGGGCAAACTGAGGAGGAAGTCAGGAAAAGAACATTCCATTTACAAAAGCAGCTAAAAGAATCAAATTTTTAGGAAAAAACTTAACCTATGATGTAAAGCACTTATATTTAGAAAACTACTTTTAATAAAAGCCAACAGATTT
Organism: Cabassous unicinctus; assembly: GCA_029593785.1. Classification (NCBI taxonomy): domain Eukaryota; kingdom Metazoa; phylum Chordata; class Mammalia; order Cingulata; family Chlamyphoridae; genus Cabassous; species Cabassous unicinctus. The sequence continues at coordinate 26,581 of JAQZBX010000671.1, read as the reverse complement.
CTGGTACTTTGCATCAGCACACCTTTGACAGATTAATAAACCTATTCTTTAGAGTTTACCTCTGAGTTAATTCATTTTATTTAATATTAATGAGACTATACAGATTTGTCCTTTTGTGTTTGACTTATCTAACTCAGCATAATGTCTTCAAGATTCATCCATGTTGTCATATGCATCCTAATTTCATTTCTTCTTACAGCTAAATAGTATTTCATTGTGTGTGTGTATATATATATATATATATATATCACATTTTAAAAATCCACTCATCAGCTGGTGGACACGTGAGTTTTTTTCCATATTTTAGCAATTGTGAATAATGCTGCTGTGAACATCAGTGTGCAAATGTCAGTTCATGTCCTTGTTTTCAGTTCTTCTGAATATATTCCTCATAAAGGGATTGCTGGATGATACACCAATTCTATATTTAGTTTCTTGAGGAAGCACCAAACAGTCTTCTACAAAGGCTGCATCATGAGCATGGAATGTTCTTCCAATTATTTAGGTCTTTTTTAAAATTTCTTTTTAACAATGAGTTGTAAGATTCAGTGTATAGGCGTTTCACACTTTTATTATTTTTAATTCTGTTTCTTGCATTTTTTAAGGTATTGTGAAAGAATTTTTGATAAATTAAAAACAAGTAATTTGTTGTTGCTAATATAAACAAATATTATTGAAGTTTTAATTTGACTTTGTATTCTAAGACCCTGTTAAAGTGACTTAATAGTTGTAGTGCACTCCTGATGATGATGATTCAGGTGATTTTCTATGTAAACAATAATATTGTAAATGAAGAGGGAAAGTTTGCTTCTATATAAGTTTCCTCTCTCTGTCTCTGTCTCTGTCTCTCTCTGTCTCGCATTCTCTCTTTTTTTGCTCTTACTGCACTGGCCTGATCCTCCAGGATAATGTGAATAAAAATGGCCAGAAAAGAGCTCCTTACCTTTCTGCCAAATTAGAAGGAAAGCACGAAATAATTCATCTTTAGTATTATATTTTTATAGTCAATTTTTTATCACGTTGAGTAAGTTCCTTTGAATGCTACTTTGCTAAGCATTATTTTAATGAAAGAATGAAAATGTGGACAAATGGTTTCTCATTATCTAATAGGATGATCAAATGGATTTTTCTGTTTTTGTTTGCTTTTAGTTTATTAATGTGGTGAATTATATTAACTGATGTTTGCAGTAATGGGTGAATCATGGGCTTTATCCTTTCTGCATATTTATTAGTTCAAATTACTAATATTTTCTCAAGGAATTTCTCACAAAACAAAACAATGATGGGCATTTCAGACAGACAAAAAAGCCAAAGGAAAGAGCTCCCAAAATTTAAACTATTTGGGGAAGAAAAGAAATAAATAATATAGGAATATTACTCAATGAATAAAATAACTATGCATGTATCTATATAATAAAAATAAATGCGGAAGTAACCAATGTGTGCAGATAATTTCAAATAAATTATGTAGATCCCCCCCCCCTTCAAGGAAATGGAGCACAAGGTGGGCCTTTTTAGTGGGTTATGCTTTGTGGTTTGCAGTTGAAGAGTACAGTTTGGAAAGGGTGAAATAATTAACTTTACAGTGGAAAAAAGTGTCAAGCACTAATAGCCCATAGACCAAATTTAACTCATCAGTTAGAACTCATGTTGATAGCACGTACCCTTGATATGAGTGTTTTCAGAATTACACTTTACCACATGGGTCTTTCTCTCAGAAACTCATGACACCAGACTAAGCAAGAGGAAAACATCAGACAAACCCCAATTGTGGGACATCCATAAAACACCTGACCAGTACTCTTTGAAACTTTCAAGGTCTTCAAAAATAAAGAAATTCTGAAAATGTCATAGCCTAGAGAAGCCTAAGGGAAAAATCAAATGTAATAGGATATCTTTTATGAGATCTGGAATGGAGAAAAGACCTTAGGTAAAAACTAAAGAAGTCCAAATAAAGAATGGAATTTAATTAAAAATAATGGAACAATTTTATTTTGTTAATTTTGAAAACTGTACCATAGTAATTTAAAATAATAATATGGGATACTGGGTGTGTGGTATGTGGGAACTCTTTGTACTAGTTTTGCAACTTTTCTGTAAATATTTAAATATTTTAAAATAAAAAAAATTATTTACATACAAAAATTAAAGTTGATAGATGGATACAGGAAGGAGTTCATGGATTGCTGGGCAATAAAACATATAAACGCATAGTAAAACATATAAACGTATAGTAAAATATTATTGGTAAAATCTATATGGTGGCTATAACAGTATTCAATGTAAAGTTCCTTTAACTTTGCTGTAAGTTTGAAAATATTCATTACAAAATGAAAAGTATGTTAATATATTTAAAATATTAGTCTTAGTAATCTTTCCTTTTTTATGAAACTTTTCTTCTTGTTTATAGGCATGATTGTATATACAAACTTCAAAAAAATAAAAAAAAAAACATTATTGCAATTCTCTCCTGGCCATTGTCCTATACATTTCACATCATAAAATTATTATTACTGAAAATTTTTTTCATAAAATGTATGGTTGAAAGATATTCCTACTGTGTATCAAGTAATGAGTTATGCTACTGCAGTGTACAACCTAGTGTGTAATACCCAGACTGTCCTGGGCATGTTCCCATCTTGTGGGAAAGACTGTAATGAAAGAAGAGTCAAGGCCTAGTGGGTTTCTTGCTGTACTCTGAAGAAGGCATCTGCAAGGATATTGGAATCTTCTACTCTGGCAACAGGTAGAAACCCGGGAAGTTGGAGCAAGGCAGGAGGGGTAAATGGTGATGTCCCATTATGTCCTGTAGGAAAAACCCCAAAACATGATTTTATGACAGATTTTGTGATTCCAGTTTTATCCCCATTTTTGGTTAGTCAGGAATGCAAAGTTAAATCTTCAAAAGTACCTTTATACATTTTATGTAAATTGTTTGAAAATAATTATAAAAAGCATTAATATTTTGTTGCCATTTATAAATCTTTTTAACAACTCCTCAAATGAATTAGACATTCAAGGCAGAGGGCCACTGGGACCTCCCTCTCCATTTGTTTTAGTTTTTGGCCTCAATTTTCTGATTTGGGGGAACAGCACAAGGGTACTTACCTTCTCCATTGCCTCAGGGGTTTCACGTCCACATTTGAGTCCTTGCATATAGAAATGAAACTCCATTTTCTCAGACCACAACCTCTTCAATGAAGATTTTAGAGGAGTGATAGAGGGGTAGTTTACTAGGTAATGCAAACAACTTCAGATGCATAGGTCTGTTTCCTAGAATGGCCCAAGTGGCTGGGCTCCTCTCACCACAGCTTAGACCTGCTGCAGGACCTCAGTCAAAACTGAAAGCCACACATTTAACTGGCAAAAGCAGTTAAGTGTGGAAATTGCTGCCACCCAAACTCAAAGAAGTCTACTAGGTATTGTACTTTCTTGTTAATAATGGAAGGTATGAAATGTACTAATTTGTCCTCTATTTAGGAGGGGATGTCATAGTATAGCCCAACCACTGCACTCAAAACAATTTCACTGATCATCACACAATTTAACTCCGACCATTTGTAGCACTAAGACCTCCAAGGTACTCACCTTCTTGGTCACCTAGTCTAACATAACATCATTATGCTAAAAGGAGCATTTTGATGAGGTCCTTTCTCCAAGACTCCAAGAGCCATTCTAGCATTATAATAACACTGTCTCTTTGTCTTTGCCAAGGTTTATTCCTGTATCATGGAAGAAAGCTATCTCATGAATAAATTCTTCCTTATCCAACTGATACCCCTTGATTATTCACCCTCAGGATTTAGTCCTATATATACTCTTCTGTCTGAGGCTGACATATATTGGCTAGGTCTTGCAGCTCCTTTGAAGAATAATTCCCTTTCCTCCCTTAGAGGGCCCATAATATTTGTTGTGACTTAAAGCTAATTATTGATTGTCAAAGAAGAGAAAGGTGTTAAGAGCCTGTGGGGAAAAGGGTGGTTTCTTGCAAGTCAAAATATCTGCATTGAGATAATGTTGGGGCAAAGCTTCATGACTTGGGATTTAGTAATGTATTCCTAGATATGACATCAAAACCACAAGCAACAAAAATAACAATAGATTATTTTGGTTTCTTCAAACTAAAATAACTTTTGAACATCAAAGAATATTGTCAAGAAAGTGAGAATAACATTACAGATTGGTAGAAAATAGTTGCAAACTACATTGGATAAGTGCTTAATATCCAGAATTTATAAATAAATTTTATAATACAGCAACCAAAGGACAAATAGCCCAATTAAAAATTGGGCAAATGACTTGAATAGATATTTTTCCAAAGAAGATATACAAATATACAATTTATGAAAAGATGTTCAATATCATTGGCCATTAGAGTAATGCAAATCAAAACGATGATGAGATGCCACTTACCCACTAGGATGGCTACTATTTAAGAAAATAAGAAGGGAATATAAGTGTTCATGTGTTAGAAAGGATGTAGCAAAATTGGAACTCTAGTACACTTTGAGAATGTAAAATGGTGCATCACCGTGGAAAGCAGCAATAGGGCAGTTCCTCAAAAGAATTAAATGATTACATATGATTCTGCCATCCCACTTCTAGGTATAAACAGAAAGGTAGGGAAAATAGAGTATAAAACAGACACTTCTACATCAAAGTTTTTAGTGACACTATTTGCAATATCAAAAAATTGTAAGCAACCAAGTGCACATCAACAAATGAATGGATAAATGAAATACGGTACAAACACACAATGGAATATTTGGTCATAAGGAAGAAAGATCCTCTGCAGCCCTCATTGTAACCCTTCTGTGACCTAAACCTTCCTTGAAGATGAAGCCCATATAATAACCAAATACAATTAATAGGAAAATGAAATAATAGTGAATATAAGATGCTCCGAGCAGCCAGAACTCTGATAATTTTATTCTAGAAGACAATAAACACATTTGATCCCTGAAAAAAAAAGAAAAAACAAAGAAGGAAGTTCTGAGACATCCTGAGTCATAGAAGAACCTTAAAAACAGTATGCGCAATGAAATGAGCAAGTCACAAAAGGACAAATATTGTATGGTATTATTCATTAGAAATGAGTAGGGATAGCAAATCCAGGCAGAAAATAGATTACAGTTTATCAGAGGATGGGAGGAGGAGAAAGGCAGATTATATGTTTTGTGTGTATGGAGTGTGTGTAAATAAAATTAATAAAAAATTTGGATTGGAGATGGGGTTAGGGTTAAGGGCAATGTTCAGTTTAATGTTAGCACTTGGGTTGGAGAGTGATTATAGTTAAGATTAGGGATTTGTTAGAGTTGGGCTAAATCAGGGTTAGAGATAAGTTTAGGGTGTCATTAGAGTTAGATTTAAAGATAGGTTTAGGGATTACTGTCAGCATTTGGTTATGGGGATGGCATTTGGAGTTAAGTTTCAGTTTAGAGTTAGTGTTAGCTTTGCTTATGGTTAGGATTATGATAAGGCTTTCAGTTAGGGTTAGGTTTAGGCAAAATTTTGTGTTTTGTTAGGGTTAAGGTTAGGTTTAAGATTCTGCTTAAGATTAGGCTTAGGTTTCGGTTAGTTATAGGTTTAGAGTTAGGACTAGAATTAGGGGTTTGGTTTGGGTTATACTTTGGTTTAGACTTAATATTAAGGTTAGATTAAGGGTTAAGGTTATGTGGGGATGTGTGTTAGGATAAGAGTTAAGGTTGTGTTTGGTGTTTGTGTCAGTATTCATGATTAGGTTTAATGGGGGAAATTAAGCTTATAATTTGAGTTAAGTTTGGGGTTACATTTAGCATTTGCTTAGGCACCAACTAGCAATATAACTAGGGAGAGACCTTGATCAAAAATGGGAAAATGCAAATACAAATGAGTTTTTATGGCTAAGGGACTTCCAAAGTGAGTCTGTAATTCATTCCAGAGGTTATGCTTATGCACGTCTCAGCAGGCTCTCATTGACTGCCACAATAAATATTACCTCAAAAGCAGGGCTCCTGAGGTCTCTGGAGACATCCAGACACTATATTCAGGGCAGATAGCTCAGGAGTTTTGTGCCTTGAGAGTTGGCTCTACTTCGGAATTTATGCTCTCCAGTGTGACAAAGTAGGACTCATTTGTGGTTTCCCTAAACATGCATCTTCTGACATTTCTATTTGAACCTATAATTAGTATTAGAGTTGATAGGTGTATGTCCAAGAGACTAAATCTCTGCCCCATTCATGTGCCAGCTGGGCCCTGAATCTCAACAGAGTTGCAACATCTGCTCTTCAGTTCATTGGACTCACCCAATATAACTAACAAGGAGATTATAGACAATGACAATCCCAAGGAACTGAGAGAGTCTACAACTGCAAGATAATACCATCCATCTGCCCTATGAGATATGTCTCCTTTCAATTAGAGGTTGAATGGGTATCATCATCCCAGAAACCTTAAGGTTGGGGAATGAACTATGGAATAAAGTAAACTTACTGGTATTCTACTATAGACTTATTGTGATTCTAGTAATGGAAGAAATTATAGAATTGATGTGGAAGCAGTGGCCACTGGAGGTTCTGAGGGGAGAGAGAGGGAAAAACATGTGTAATATGGGGCATTTTCAGACTTGGGAATTGTCCTGAATGACATTGCAAGGACAGATACAAGCCATTATATATTTTGCCATAACTTACAAAATTGTGTGGCTGAGAGTGTAAACTACAATGTAAACTAAAATCTATGCTTAGTGATAATGCTCCAAAATGTGTTCATCAATTGTAACAAATGTATCACAATAATGAACAGGGAAATTGTTGGAGTGGTAGTGAGCAGGCATATGTGAATTCCCTTTATTTTTATGTAACATTTATGTAATCTGTTTATTTTTTAAAAAGTAAAAATATATATTTAAATAAACTACTATAGGAATTCCAGAAGATGGGGTAAGGAAACTGGCAGGAGGCAGGGAGGTTTGCAGGGCATAGGGGAAGCTCCAGTGCCATGGTGGAAACTGGATCAGGCAGTTGGAGAGGGGCCCATCCAAGCACCAAGGGAAAGTGGGGCAGTGGGGTGATTATTGCAGTGTAGCCGTGTCCAGATGGGCACTGGAGGAGTGGGGAAATCTGGCCAAAAAAGGAATGATCTAGCCAGATGTTAAAGGCTTGAAAGACAGGCCCAATTACTTGTTTATTTTTTCCTCCTTTTCCTCACTCACATACCTGCAAAGAAGTGGGCCAGAGGATGATTGATTGGTGGGCACAGGCAGTCACCAGGGGCCTGAGAACAAGGCTCTGTTGTAGTTTTTTCTTTTCTCTTTTGTTCTCTTCAACTTTCTCTTCTTTTTTCTTTTCTTTTTTCATTTTCCTTTCCCTACCAAGGTACCTGCAGAGAGATAGGCAAAGGGGTGATAGACAGGCATGGGCAATGATGAGGAGGATCCTAGCCAGTCACTGGTAGCCTGAGAGGAAAGGCCACTTCCTTTCTTTTCTTTTCTTTTCTTTTTCTTTTTTTTCCCCTTTCTTTTCTTTCCTTTTCTTTTCTTTTCTCTTTCTTTTCTTTTCCTTTCTTTTCTTTTCTCTTCTCTTCTTCTTTTCTATCCTGTTCTTTCCTTTCCCTTCCTTTTTCTTTCTTTCTTTCTTTCTTTCTTTCTTTCTTTCTTTCTTTCTTTCTTTCTTTCTTTCTTTCTTTCTTTCTTTCTTTCTTTCTTTCTTTCTTTCTTTCTTTTCCCCCTTTCATCATCTAGGTACCCAAGCAGAAGCACGCTACAAGGTGCTTAGTGGGCTTAAGTGGCCTACAAGAAAGAACCTAACTGTAAGTCTATGCCCTGAGATGGAAACCCTCTTCATTTTTTCTCTCTCTTTCCATATCTCAGTATCTACAGAGATACAGGATGCAGGGTAATTAACTGAAGATCACAAGTAGCTAACAAGGAGGAGCTTAGCATATGTCCAATGATCTGAGAGCAAAGCAGAGTTCTTTTGTTTTCATCCTCTTTCTCTTTCTTTCTTTCTTTCCTTCCTTCTTTTCTTTCTATCATACTTTTGTTCTTTCATTTTTTTGTCCTTTCCTTCTTTCTTTCCTTCTTCTGCCTTTCCTCCTGATCCAGGTTCCCATAGAAAGGTGAACTGTGGAGTGATTTATGGGTGGGCAAGGGAAGCTGACAAGGAAAAGCCAGCCAGAAGTCTGTGACCTGAGAAGGAGGAGATCCTTTTTCCTGTTGTTGTTCTTCTTTCTCTTCTCCTCTTACTTTTTTCCTTTCTCCCTTTATATCTTTTATTTTCATTTATTATTTTCTTTTTCTATTTTTCTTTTCTTTTCTTCTTTATTATTTTATTTTTATAAGTTGTTTTTAATTTTTTTCTTCTTTTAATTTTAAAAATTATATATATATATATTTCTTTTTTTCTTTCATATATTTTTGTTCTTTTATTTTTTCAGTTAAATATGAAAAGAGAGATCTTAAATAATACATTACAGGTACTAGGCCCAGTGGAAATATACAGAACATTGCAACAAAACACAGCAGGATATACATTCTTTTCAAGTGCTCATTAATCATTCTCCAGGAGAGACCACATGTTAAGTCATAGAACAATTCTCAACACATTTAGAAAGACTGAAATTTTACAAAGCACTATCTCTTACTACAATGGAATGAAGCTGAAAATCTAGAATATGTGGAGAACTGGAAAATTCACAGCCATATGGAGATTAACACACTTCTTAACATTCACTGGGTCAAGGATGAAATTACAAAAGAAATCTGTCAATATCTCAGAGCAAATGAAAATGATAACAGAACATATTAAAACATGGGATGCAGTGAAGGCAGTGCTGAGGGGGAGACTTATGACCTTAAATATCTATATTAAAAGTTAGAGTGCTAAAATAAAATGTTTAAATTCATGTCTGGAGGAGCTAGAAGAAGAATAGCAGTCTAATCCCAAAGAAAGTGAAAGGAAAAAAATAACAAAAATTAGAGTCAATTTAAATGCAATTTTGAATAAAAAATACAACTGACAGAATTAACAAAACCAAAAAGAGTTTATTTTGAGAAGAAGAATAAAATTGACAAACCCTTAGCAAGACTAACAAAGAAATAAGAAAAAGATGCAAATAAATAAAATCACAAATGAGAGCATATCACTGCTGACCCTATAGAAAGAATGAATAGCATTAGAGCATACTCTGAAAAACTGTATGTAAACAAATAGGAAAATTTAGATTAAATGAGTAGATTTCTAGAAATACATGAATAACCTCCACTCTTGAAAGAAGAAATAGAACACCTCAACAGACCAATTACAAGTAATGAGATTAAATCAGTCAACAAAACTCTTAAAAACCAAAAAAATCCCAGGATTAGATGGCTTCCCAGTTGAATTCTACCAATCATTCTGAAAAGAACTAACAGAAATCCTTTGCAAAATCTTCCAAAAATTTGAAGAGGAAGAAGCATTACCTAATTCATTCTATGATGCCAACATCACCCTAATAACACATAAAGACACTACCCCCCCTCAAAATTACAGACCAATTTCTCTAATGAACTTAGATGCAGAAATTTTTGCAAATTGAACCAACACATCAAATGATCAAGTAGGTGTTATCCCAGATATTCAAGGATATTTCAAAATAGTAAAATCAATTAGTATATTATACCACATTAACAGACGAAAGGAGAAATTTTCCTATCATTTCTATCAACTCAGAAAAGGTATTCAACAAAATCCAGCATCATTTCTTGATAAAAAAACATTTTAAATGATAGGAATGCAAGGAAACTTATTCAACATGATAAAGGGCATATATTAAAAACCTACAGCTAACATCATACTTAATGGTGAAAGGCTAAAGACTTTCCTCTCTAAGATCTGGAACAAGACAAGGATGTTCAATGTCACCATTTTTATTCAACATTGTGTTAAAAATTCTTGTTAGAGCACTTAGGCAAGAAAAAGAAAAAAATGCTTCCGAATTGAAAAGGAAGAAGTAAAATTTTCACTATTTGCAAGTGACAGGATCCTATATATAGAAAGTCCTGAAAAAAAACCTATAAAAACCTAGACATAGAAAGTCCTGGAAAAAAACTACAAAAACTACTAAATGTGATAAATGTGTTGAATAAAGTGGAAGGATATAAAAACAACAGGCAACAATCAGCACTGTTTCTTTAATAATGAACAATCTGAAGAGGAATTCAAGAAAACTTCCATTTACAATAGCAATTAGAATATTTCCATTTCTAGGAAAAAACTTAACTAAGGAAAACTACACAACATTGTTAAAAGAAATCAGACATCTAAATAAATGGAAATATATTCTATGTTCAATGGATTGAAAGACTACAAACATCATTAAGTTGCCAATTCTACCTAAACTTATTTACAGATTCCCCGCAATCCCAATAAAATTCCAACAACATTTTTACGAAAATAGAAAGGCCAATTGTCAAATTTATTTGAAATGGTAAGGGACTCCAAATAGAGAAACAAATCTTGAAAAGAAAAATGAAGTTGGAGGTCTCAAAATACCTGACTTTAAAATATTCTACAAAGCTATAGTGGTCACAACTACATGATATTGACACAAGGAGAGAAATATTGATCAATGGAACCAAATAGAGAGATCAGAAATAACCCCACACATCTATGGCCAACTGATATTCACTTATTTCATACAGAAAAGTCTCTCTAACAAATAGTGCTGGTAGAACTGGATATCCATATCCAAAAGAATGAAAGAGGATCTCTATATCACACCCTATAAAAATATTAACTCAAGCTGGATCAAATAAGAAAATATAATAGCCATTGCCATAAAACTCCTTGAAGATAATGTAGGCAGCATCTAGATGACCTTGTGGTAGCAAATGGTTTCATGAACATTAAACCTAAGGTGCAAGTAATGAAAAAATATTTATAAATGGGACCTCCTCAAAATGAAAATCTTTTGTGATTCAAAGGAGTCTGTCAAGAAAGTTAAAAGGCAGCCTACTCAATGGGAGAAAATATTTGGGAATCACATACCCAATAAGGGTTTAATATGAATGATATATAAAGAAATCCTACAAATCAATAAAAAAAGGCAAAAAAAAAAAACCCCCCCAAAAAAACAAAAAAAAACCAATCACCTCATTTTAAAATAGGCAAGAGACTTGACCAGAAATTTTTCCAAAGAGGAAACATGGATGGCTAAAAAGCACATGAAAAGGTCATCGACATCATCAGTTATTAGGGAAATGCAAATCAAATTTACAATGAGATATCATTTCACATCTACTAGCCTGGCTGCCATTAAAAAACACCCATAAAACTACAAGTGTTGGAAAAGATGTGGAGAAATAACACTTATTCATGGCTGGTGGTAATGTAGAATTGTGCAGCCACTGTGGAGGGCATTTTGGTGGTTCCTCAGGAATTTCTGGCAATCCCACTACTAGATATATACTTAGAAGAATTGAAACAGGGATACAAACAGATATATGTACACCAATGCTCATAGCGACATTATTCATAGTTGCCAAAAATGGAAGCAATCCAGGTGTCCATGAAGAGATGAATGGATAAACAAAATGTGGTTTGAATATTGAAGATGGAATATTATTCAGCTGTAAGAAGGAATGCAGTTTTGACCCATGTAACCAACATGGATGAATCTTGAGGGCCTTCTGTTGAGTGAAATAAGCCAAACTAAAATGGACAAATTTTGCATGATCTCCTGTGAACAAAGGATAATGAGATGACAGATGGAGGTAGAGTCTGGAAGATAGGTTACCAGGAGAGAGAAAGGGAGTGAAGATTTATGAGCTGATGCATAATGTGGGTAGAATTTATAATTAGGTTGATTGTAACAGTTTGAAAATGGACACCAGTTATGGTAGCATAGTAACATGATTGTAATTAACAACATTGAAATGTTAAAATGAATGTGTTTGAAAGGAAAGTTTGACTCACCTATGAGGCTAGAAAGAAAACTAAAGGATAAAATGAGATACTGTATAACTCAGTGAATTCTGGGATAGTCAAGGACTTTAGTTAATAATACAAATAGAATGTTATCTTAGGAGGTATGACAAAGTAATATCATTAGTACAAGGTGCTGATAGTGGAGTGATATATAAGGAAATGCACATAAAACATAATTCTAAGGGATATCAATGGGTTTTGTGTTGTCATAGTTAGGTTTTATCAATAGATAGAAGCCTACACAATAACTAACAAAATATTAAATTTCCATCCTGGGGAAGTTCTACTAATTTCTCAAATAAAATGGCAAAAATCTCTGGAATATATAAGCCACACCTAGGAAAATAAAAGAGGCCTATCTGCAAACCCTCACTATTAAGAATTGAACTTATGAACTTTATTCCTATGAAAAATGAAACAGCCTAATTATAATTAATGCCTAAGCGTTACTTCCTGAAAACCTCTTTTTTTGCTCAAATATGGCCTTTCTGTTAGCCAAATTCAGCAAATAATCCCACTACCTTCCCTCCAACATGGTATATGATTCTTGGAGATGAACTTCCCTGGTACTAATTAATCAGTGATGTCTTTGAAAAAAGACTTTGACCAAAATGGAGAAATTTACAATGAAAAAAGAGTTTTTATGGTCAAGAGATTTCAAAGTGAGTCAGGAGGTCATTCTGGAGGTTATATTATGTAGGTCTAAGACAGATTTCACTAACAGCCACAGTCATCTAGTGCTTCTGAGTGTTCTATGGATGTCTAGACACCAGAGGAAAGACAAACCACCTCATGAAATCAACACCCCTTCAGTGGAACTTAACTGGGAATATATGATAATCTATTTTCCAAATATAACATAGTTATACTCATTTATAATTCCCCTAACCATGCTTCTTCTACTCCTTTTATTTGAACCTATAACTCACAATATATCCATTAAATATATCTCTCAGAGTTTAAATCTTTTGGATTGTTCATATGCCAGTTGAGTCATGAATTCCAGCAAGTAGTGGCCAACTCCTACTCTCCAGTTCTTCTCTCTTGCCTTGGACAACCACCAAAATTATGATTATGGAGAAGTCCCATCACACACAAAAAATAGTATCTACTACTACAAGCAAAATAATTCCTTCCATCTGCCCCATAATATCTAAGTCCCCTCTCAGCCTCAAGAAGTCAGAATGGACATTCCCAAGTTCCTCAAGATTGAACAGTGAACAAACATTAAGGAAGAGGGTAACCACAGACCAAAGAGATTTATAGTTATTGTAGCTACTATCTCATGTTAATGAAAGAATTTGTAACATTGATATAAAAAACTGGTTGCCAGGGGTTCAGTAGGGAGAGGGAGGAATGAATGGGTGGCAAACATGATATATTTGTGTTTGTGATATTTTTCTGTATGCTATTGTAATGATGGAAATGTGGCATGCATTTATCAATACCTATGAAACTATACAGTACAAAGTGTTAACCATAATGTAAACAATAACTTTGGTTAGTAGCAATGTTTCAATATTGGTTCATCAAGTGCAACAAAAGTACCACACTAATTTAAGATGTTAATAATAGGAGAAACTATGTGTGTTAGTGTGTGGGTGGTTTATCCAAGAATTCCCTATATATTTGGTGTAGTTTTTCTGTAAATGTAAATCTAAAACTTCCCTAAAATAAAGTTTATTACAAAAAATGCTCCTATAACTCAAAATTACAAGGCTAATACTACTCTTTGTAGAACTTCTGGGAAGATGGAGGATTAGAGACATGTATGACTCACTTTTCTCCCAGGAGAGGCAGGATAATGGGGAAAAAATGTTCTAGGCACCGGAATAAAGTTGGACACCACCCAGAAGACACAGGTTCAAATGAATAGAATCTTGGTGGGAAAACTTTCAAACACATTCTCCCTGGGATTGAATTGAGAGGGCTGCCAAAGTGCATGATCTGCTGGTAGTGCATGCAAGGAAATTAAAAGGAAATTAAAAATAAATAAATGGGAGGCTTTTTCAGGCCATTACAGCCTCCCACCCCTAGGCCACTGGAAATGGTACTGCACCCCATTACTGGGAACATGGCTTATATTTGACAACTAAACAGGGGTAATCCTAAAGAACAAGAACAGGTTGAACCAAGAATCAAAGTCTGACAGTAACACATAGCCTCCCAACAATAAATCCCAAAGCAAGAGAGAGAAATTGACCATCAGAGTAATCTCATTGTGATAATCAGATGACTAGACATCAGTAAATATTACAAACCATACTAAGAAAATGGAAAATATGGCCCAAGCAAAGGAATATATCAAAGACCCAGATGAGACACAGGATTTGAGGCAACTAATCATCAAGTTCATGCACATATCTTAAATTAAAACAAGAAGCTGAAAAAAAATTACTAAAGAGATAAATGACTTCATGAGGACATAGGAAAAAGACAAAAAAATAATAATAATTTGAAAACCTAATTAAAAAATAACATATCTTATGAGAGCGGGATACAAATTATGTGAGATCAAAAACAACTTAGAGGCATACAACAGCAGGCTAAAAATCATAGAAGAAAGAATAAATGAATCAGAAGACAGAACAGTTGAAATTGAAGAGAGAGAAAAACAAAGAGATAAAAGAATGGAAAAAATGTGCAGAGGCTCAGAGAATAGAAAGATAGCACAAATCATAAGAGCATATATGATATGGGAGTTCCAAAAGGAGAAGAGAAGGGAAAAGGGGCAGAAAAGTATCTGAGGAAATAATGGCTGAAAGTTTCCCAACTCTTATTAAAGAAATGAATTTACATGTTCAAGAAGCATAGCTTACACCAATCAGAATAAACCCGAAAAGACCTACTCTAAGACACTTACTACTCAGAATGTCAAATGAGAAAGAGAAAGAGAAAATTTTAAGAATGACAAGGGGGAAGCAAACCATCACATACAAGGGATGCTCAGTAAGATTTAGTGAGGCTTTCTCATCAGAAATCATGGAGGCAAAAAGACAGTGATATGATAAAATTAAGATACAGATAGAGAAAAATTGCTAGCTGAGAATGCTTTATCCAACAAAATTGTCTTTCAAATATGAAAGTGAGTTTAAAATATCCACAAATAAACAGAAACTAAGATAGTTCATAAAAAAGAATCCATTTTGCAGAAAATATTAAAGGGAGTCTTAAACCTGAAAGAAAAATACAAGAAAGAGAGGCTTGGAGGAGAGTGTAGAAGGCAAGAAAAGCAGAAAAGATGACCAAAAGAGTATCAAGAAAACAAAAATAAGACACAGCATATGAAAACCAAATAATAAAATTGTGGGAGTAAATAATGCATTTACAATAATATAATTGAACATGAATGGAGTAAACTCCACAATCAAAAGTTATAGACTGACAGAAATGATTTTTTTTTAAAATGAGCCATTCATATGCTCTTTAAATAGACTGACTTTAGATCCAAGGATACAAGCAGACTGAAAGTGAAAGCTTGGTAAAAGATATTCCATGCAAACTCTCACCAAAAGAGATATGCATACTAATATTGGATAGAACAGACTTTAAATGAAAAAAGTTATGAGATGAAGAAGGCCACTATATATATACAAGGCAAAATCCACCAAGAAGAAGTAGCAGTCATAAATATCTGTGCACCAAAAAAATAAATAAAATAAAATAAAATAAATGTCTATGCAGCTAACCAGGGTGCCCCAAAATACATGAGGCAAACTGCAAAGCTAATGGGAAAAATAAACACCTCTACAATAATAGTTGGAACCTTCAACACATCACTCACACCATTAAGTAGAACAAGTGGACAGAAAACCAAAAATGAAATAGAGAATTTAAACAATATTAGTGAGCTAGACCTAACAGATATATAGAGAATATTACATCCAAAATCAGTGGGTTATATATTCTTCTCAAGTGCTCCTGAACCTTTTCCAAGGATAAACCAAGTAGTACATGACAAGGCAGGTCTCAACAAATATAAAAGATTGAAATTAATCAAAACAACTACTCAGATCACAATTGAATGAAGCTGGAATACATAATATATGAGAACAAGGAAAATTCACAGGTGTGTGATGGGTCAACAACACAATAAAAAAGAAACTTGGGTCAAAGAAGAAATTGCACATGAAATTGGTAAATATATTGTGATGTATGAAAATGAGAACACAACTTATCAAAATTTATAGGATACAGTGAAGGCAGTCCTGAGAGGGAAATTTATACCCCTAAACTCCTATATTAAAAGTGAAGAATCAGCTAAAATCAAAGATCTAATTGAACAACTGGAGTAACTAGGAAAAAACAACAACAATTCCCAAAGCAAGCAGAAGGAAAGAAATAATAATGATTAGAGCAGAAATAAATGAAATTGAGAAAAAAAAATGGAGAAAATCAACAAAACCAAAACCTGATTCTTTGAGAAGAATAGGAAAATTGACAAAGCTTAGCAAAACTGACAAAGAAAAAAGAGGGAAGATGCAAATCAGAAAAGTCAGAAATCAAATGGCGAAGTTATGACTGATTGCCTGGGAAAAAAGGATCATAAGAGGATATTATGAGAAACCATGTGCCAACAAGCTAGACAACCTAGATGAAATTGACAAATTCCTAGAAAGGCACAAACAACCTACACTGATGCTGTAAGAAAAGCAAGAACTTAACAAACTGATCACATTTAAAGAGATAGAAGCCATCATCAAAAATCTCCCAACAAAAAATGCCAGGACCAGAGGGCTTTACAGGTGATTTCCACAAAACATTTTGAGTAGCATTAACATGAATCTCGCTTAAACTCTTCCAAAAATTTGAAGAGGAGGGAAAATTATTCAACATATTTGGTGAAGCTAACATCTCCCTATACCAAAGTCAGATAAAGATGCTATAAGAATGGAAAATTACAGAGCAATCACTCACATGAACATAGATGCAAAAATTCTCAACAAAATGCTTGCAAATAAAATGCAACAGCATATCAAAAGACATATGCCACCACCAAGTGGAATTTATTCCTGGTATGCAAGGGTGTTTCAACATAAGAAAGTCACTTAATGTAACACACCACTTTAAAAAAATGAAGAGAAAAAAAAACACATGATGATCTTGATCAATGCAGAAAAGGCATTCAGCAAAATCCAGTATCCTTTCTGATAAAAAACACCTAGAAAAATGGAGATAGAGGGAAAAGTCCTCAATATAAAAAAGAGCATATATAGAAAATCGCACAGCCAACATCATATTCAATGGGGAAAGGTTTAAAACTTTTCCTCTTAGATAGGGATTGAGAAAAGGATGCCCACTGCCATCATTGTTATTCAACATTGGCTTAGAAGTTTTATCTATAGCAATTATACAGGAAAAATAAAAGGTATCCAAGTAAGAAAAGAGGAAGCAAAATTCACTATTCAAAGATGACATGATCCTATATTTCAAAAATTCTGAAATGTCTATGATAAAGCTACTTCAGTTAATGAGTTCCACAAATTGGCAGGATACAAGAACAACATGCAAAAATCAGTAATGTTTCTGTAAACTACTATTGAACAATTTGAGGAGGAAATCAGGAAAAATCTCCATTTACCACAACTAAAAAAGACTCAAATACCTAGAAATCAATATAACAGAAGTACATGGCCTATATTCAGAAATCAATGCTAAAAGAAATTAAAGAAAACCTAAGCAAATAGAAAGGCATTCCTTGTTCATGGTTTTGGAAGACTAAATATCATGAAGATGTCAATCCTACCCAAACTGTTTTCTAGATTCAATGCAATATTAATCAAAATTCCAACACCCTACTTTACAGAAATAGAAAAGAAAATTACCAAATTTATTTGGAGGAGAAAGTGATCCCAAGTAGACAAAAATATTATAAAAATGTGGAGTGAGGTGGAAGTGCTTTCACTGTTTGACCTTGAAACATGTTACAAAGCTACAGTGGTCAGACAGAATGATATTGGCATAAAGATAAGCACATTGATCAATGGAGTAGTATTGAGAGTCCAGATTTAAACCCTCACCTCTATGGACAACTGGTTTTTGACAAACCCACCAGATCCATGTCAATGGTACAAAACAGTCTCTTCAACAAATGACACTGGGAGAACTGGATATCCATAGCCAGAAAAATGAAAGGGGTCTCCTATCTCACTCCCAGTACAATAATCAAGTCAAAATGGATCAAAGACCTAAGTGTAAAAGCCAGGATCATAAAACTACTAGAAGAAAATGTATGGAAACATCTTCAAGATCTTGTGATAGGTGGTGGTTTCTTGAGGCTAACACCCAAATCACAAGCAAAAAAGAAAAAAAAAAAGATAAAAGGGACCTCCTCAAAATTAAACACTTGCACATCAAAAGACTTCATCAAAGGGTGAAAAATCAACTGATTAAATGGGAGAAAATAATTGGTAATCACATATCCAATAAGGGTTTAATATCTGTGATATATAAAGAGATGCTGCAACTCAACAATAAAAACTGAAATGACCTGATCAAAAAATGGATAGATGACTTGAATTGACATTTGTCCAAAGATGAAATACAAATGATGAAAAATCAGGTGAAAAAAATTTCAATATCACTAGTCATTAGCGAAGTGGAAATCAAAGCTACAATGAGAAATCATTTCACACCTATTAGAATGACCACTATTAAAAAGATAACTACAAGTTTTGAGGAGGATGGGAAGAGATAGGAACACTTATTCACTGTTAGTGGGAATGTAGAATGGTACAGCCAGTTCAGGAAGTGGTGAGTCAGCAGAATCCAGGACACCATCTGGGCCCTCTTCCTCCACCCCAGGCTGGATCTGGAATACTGAGGCCCAGGGACTTCCAGGTCTCAGGTTATCCTTGCTCCATTCCCTGTTGACCCCATCCAGTGCCAGGTATACACATGAAAGAGCAGGAGGTTTGTGGGCACCAGCAAAGAACACTGTACTATGCCTATATTTAATTTCTTAGCTATCCTTTTCTAGCTTTTGCATTCTATATTATAAATTTGGGTACCTCAAACTTTCTGTCTTCCCAAAGGGATTCCAGCACTTGAACTGGCAAAATAAATTTTAGCTAGAAGAAAAAATAATTCTCATGCCACATAGCTGCAGGGAAGCAGATTCTGTTCTGCCTGATGAAACTGCCCTCAATGTCATTCCTTGCAAAGGAGTCCTGTGACTCACCTGGACTTCAACGTGGTCATAAGATCCTGTGAAGAAAACTCTCAGCTGCCAACCCACTCTCATTTTCAATGGTCATCTAACCTGCTAACTTGAAACCCTGGTAATAATATTTAAAGCAATATTGTTTGGGAAACTTAACTACCTTGCCTTGTGCATGCACAGAGGTAAACCAAAGCTATGACTATGCTAGATATGTTTTTTATTTAAATTGAATCCCAAGGAATTTCTCATGAAAATGTATCAATGGTAATTTCTGGATAGGTGGAGAGATTTGTCCCTATGGAAAAGCACATGTGATTATGGAGGGGACAATTGGATTCATTCAGCATGATTATGAGGCTCAACAGCCCTGGAGGAACAGCCTTGCTGATCAGGCTCTCAGTGGACATGGAAGCTGACCAAGTGGGCACAGAAGCTGACATGGAGCTCAACCTTCCCTTGGGAGCCTCCAGTCAATGTTCAGGATGATTTAATACAAATTTTGATTGTGAAGCCCATGTAACAGGGTGACCCAGTGGCCACCAGTCAAAAGTATTCAGGTAGAAAGGTCTCTTTTTCTCAGGTCTCATAGATATTTGTGTGCACTTAAGTAGATGGAGGTGGACACGTGAAGCCCTGTAGATTAATCCATGCTTTTGCTGACTTCTTGCCCCTGGACCAGTGGGGGAGTGTTCTGTCAGAGTGGAACATTAAAAAAAACCCACCAACCTTCATATAGAAGCCAGGAAGAAGGGACCACATTGCCCACAGCAAGAGACCTGAGACCTAGAGTTTTTGGAGGACAGCTTTTCCTGAGGAAGAACAACCACAGGAGACCTCAGGCAACCTCAATTCCTCATTTCCCCTGACACAACAGTCACTGCTGGGACACTTGCTTTTAGCCAGAAATGAATTTATCCCCTTCCCATTGGGAATCAAATTCAGCAGGGCCCTACTGTACCTCCTGGCAGAGCCTGAGCAGGGGGTACCCTGGGTTGGTTCATGACTACCTTGGCCAGGTAAGCTTTCTGGTTGGTCAAGGAGTCTCAGTGTAAAGAGAGGATTCCCTATCAGAGACTCAGTAAGATGGACTCTCCTCCTAAAAGTGGGCCTCTGCTGGGTGACTCTCACTGCACCCTCAGCCAGTGGAAGCCCAAAGATGCAGTCAAAATCATCCTCTGTCACCTCTTATTACACTAGATTTATTACATGTTTCTACATGATGTCTCTGCTTTCAGGATCCTCCCAGGTGTGTAGATAAAACTCCTCAGATACCAATGCCTTCCTCCATGTCCTGGACAAGATTTGAGATCAAGCAGTTCTGCCTTTGAGGAGAAAACACACCCATACCTGTGATTCATTCAACAAAACATGTCTGTGAATGGCTGTGAAATGTCACCAAGGGCCTCAGGTTTTGGGAGCCAGGGTTTGTGCTCTGTCCCTTAGATGTCCTGAAGAGGACACCATGAGTTTCTGGGAGACACCTGGAGCCCAGAGGAAATGGGGAATAACTGAGAAATGCCCACAACTAAAAACTCAGAATCACCCCACAATTGATCTGGACCTCCTCATTCTCAATGAAGCCAAGGGATGATGATCAACATCCTTAACAAGGTCGAGACTGGAAGATGAGGCAGGCCCCTGGATGTGCAGGGCTGGACCAGGGGTTAACCCTTTAGGTCTAGCTCATGGGGAAACCCAGAGAGGGCCTTCAGGTGAGTTCAGGGCAGGGACTCTACCACCTGGACTGGAAGGGCTGCAGTGTTTAATTCATAATGCTGTGCCCTGCATGCCTATGGATCATAAGTCTTAGTGACCACCTCCTTCCCCCACTCCTGACATGTCACATATTTCTACTGTCCCCAGAAGACAGGTTCTTACCCTCTGGGCATAATCACAGTGCAAGACTTTGGACAAAGACCACCACCATCCCAGGGGCTGTGAGTTCTAAGGGCTTATGGTCTGGTGTCTCTTTTAGGATATGTCAGTAACAACATGACTGAGTGTATCAACAGGTGAACTGCCCAGATAGTGGACCTGAGAATCAAATGGCCAGAGTATCATCTTGGCCAGTGAAGAAGACTGAGTTTTCCTTCCATTGTAAGGAATAAAGACAGATTCAGACACTAGAGCTCACAGTGAATCACTAGGGCCCAGTTAGAGGAGAGTGGCCTCCAAGGACCTGACAGAGAGGCTTGCAGCCTTCTGGGGGAATTTCTGGGTTAAAACAAATTGTGCAAGAAATAGCAGGGATGCTAGAAGTCCCAGTTCACAGGGAGGAGTAAAGCTTATGAAATAAGGTCAGTTGTGGCTTTGAAAGCTGCATCACAAATGTTCCACCAGAATGAGTCTAACAGGTAATGGAATTCCAAGGTCAGAGACTAGGATACCAGAAGGATTCAAATCTAAGAGAAAGGATGGGCCACTGGGCCCCTAGAGAGGGATTGAGGATGCACAATCCTGCCTACACTTAGACCAGTTGCTAACCATCTATCTCTGGCCTTTTACTTTGCACATTGTAAGCTTTGATATTTTCACAATCCCCCCTCCTCCAGTTACTGCTGATGCAATTCCAGAATTCATTGAGAAAGCTATGAGTTCTTAACTGGTGGTCATAGAATCCTCTGCACCAGAAACAGTATATATGTCCTCATCCTTCAAGCTGTAGAGAAGACTCCACTGTTCTAGGTTAGGAAATGGTCTTTGTTAATGTGATTTTTACAGACACCCACATTTTAGAGGATGTTGCTATGCCCTGTGAAAGTCCTTTCAAACTTGAATTCCAGGTGTTCTGATGGACTTTCTCAGCTATGCCCTGGTGGCATGTTGTAGATGCTCCATAAGTATCTGGAGGATGAGGGAAAAAATCAGAATCCATATCCCTGCTCCAGACCTCCCTGGACTCTCATTGCACCTCAAACTGTAGCTTGAGTGCAACATGCTATCTTATTCTCTCCAGTTGACAAGTGGATCTCTTCTTCCAACCAAAACTATTCTCATGACTGGCAGAGGTACAGCCTGGTGCATACCCACATGCAGCTGAGCACCCATGACTGAGGTTCCAAGAAGACTTCTGAGCAAATTTCTCATTGTCTTGACTATTGATTGTGGGTGGGGACAGGCAGGGATGATGCAAGAATGACCTAGAAGTGGTGGTAGTGGGGATGGATTCTCCCAAAGCCTGCCTCTAAGATCCCAGCCTCCTTTTTCCCCCCAGGTTGTCTTTGGCACCATCCATAGCACTATAAGTCAATTTTTCCCTTACAGGGGAAACCCCTAGGATCAGCCCTCCAGTGGGAACCAACAATTGTGTGGGACAAAAGATTCAGTATTGCCATTCCTCAATGAGAGTCTCCCATTCACATTCCCCACTCCTCAGTAAAGACTGGAGCCATCCTACCTGAACCAAAGTCCATTCCCCTTATCAGTTGGTCATCAAGGCCCTCCTTGGCTGTTGCCACAGGGATGACCCCATATAAAGTTTTCTTCTCAGATTAGAAACAGAGCAATGCCAGATGATCACTACCCCAGTAATTTCTTTCCCACCCTACCAGCCATGAACAGGCTGTGAATATGACAGACTAACCAAGCTTCCAACCACATGGAAAAAAATCTCCTGCCCAGGGTCTGTCCCCTCTTCATGTCCGTTCCAAAGCCCAGCCCTCCCCAACTTAGGCACAGTAAGAGTGGAAGGTGCTGCGGGGCTGCCCAGAAAGGATCAGAATATTTTCTCAGCCTTCATTTTATTGCCTTGTAGCCCCTATCTTACCTTTAGGTGTCTCTTGGTAAAAGGCCATAGTCTCCTGTGGTGGGGGTTGAACCAATTCCCCCAGCTTTGTAAAAGGCTCTCACTGCCAGTTTTCCTGAGGTGAGAGCATTGGGATGATAAGAAATAACATGAAAACACCTTATTCTCCCCAGTATCTCTGCTCAAGTGAGCTGGATTGGGGGCTGTCTCTAGAATGTGGGTGCCTGGTTACCAAGGTTCCAAATTCTGTTGGGTTATATCTCCAAGGAAATGAGTTTATTTCTTAAGGTCGCATTACCTGTCCCACTTCTTTGGATAAAATCTCTCCTAAAACTAATGCCTCTTCAGCATCCTCTCTCATGTCATTAATTTAAGGTTATACAAACACTGTTCTCTCTTCAGTGCCTGGGAAAGGTCTGGGAAATTCAGGATACCAATACTGAGGAGATGGAACTGGCTTCAGACCATATCTCTGAACCTGAAAAAGTCATTGTGCCTCTAGGGCCTCCTGAGTCTCCTCACCAGAAACCATAAAGATCATTCTAGCTCTCACATCCTTACAACTTTAGCAGATGTATATGGAATAATATATATAAAACTCATGAGCTAATGTGACAGATCACTAATACATGAACTTTAGAGATGGAAGAATTACTTAAAGGAATAGGATACAACAGGAAGTTCAATTCAAAGTTGGGTGTTGATTAGGGGGGCACTTGGGACAGGGCACACCTGGAGCAGGCTTCTGGGAGTGTGTGATTGTTCATCCTGTCCTAATGTGTTGTATCAGTGGGTGGAGACCCACATAATGAGAAGGAAGGAGATGGACTCCCATTTGTGGGAGGACTAATTCGTTCATAAATAGACAGGTGGGGATCTCTCAAGAACAAGGGCAGTTCCTAGTAGGGGAGCACAAACCAGTGTGTCAAAACATCTTGTTGCATGTAACTATGAATCTTGTTATCCAATGATTCAAGCCAGGGGTTCATCATGAGCCCGAGAGGGATGAGGAGGGAGGAGCAGAATAGATCAAACAGGGTTTATTTAGACATCAGTGGAAATGTTTTTCTTTACCTTACACTGATGGGCACAGGACATGGTAAATATCATCAAAATTTATAAAAGCGTATGGTCTAAATATAAACCATACTGTAAACCATTGACAATGTTTAGTAGCTATGTTTCACTATCTGTATATCAGTTATGACAATGCTACCATCCAAACACAAAAATCTTTTAATATGGGATGAAGAAAGGTGGAAGAGGTTGGGTATATGAGAGTCTCTTGTGTTCTGCGTGTGACTTTGCTATGACCTGAAACTTCTTTGAAAACAAAATAAAAACCAGTGAGACACTGTGGAGTGAGAGGGGGGAAGGTGCCACGGTACAGACACGACACCAGATTTTGCAGTGATAAAAGGCAAAATGTAAAAAAAAAAAAAATCTTTTAATTTTTCATTTTTTTAATATCTCAATCTTTTAATTTAATTTTAGTTTTAGTTTTTTTAAGTTTTCATGTATTTTATCTCTTTCATTTAAACTTGTCTATATTATTTCATTTTCCTGTTAATTGTATTTGGCTATTGTATTGGCTTCATCTTTAAAGAAGCTTTGGATCACAGAAGGGTTACAACTGGGGTGGGAGAGGATTGTTGGTGGATGGGGGGTACATGAGATGAAGTTCACGTGAACATACATACAAGTATATAAAATTGTTCAAATCTTCATGAGGCATAGCAACAGCGGTTGGAGAATCACTCAATAAATGAATTCCCATCCTGGAGAGCTCTGCCACATTCTCCAAGGTAGCAGCAACAGTCCCCCAATTGCTGGCACACTGTCTGGCAAAAGAGGATGATCCACTGATGGGACCTTTTTTTATGACTAACCTTATGAGTCTTTGCTCTTGAAATTGAAACTTAGCGTATTCTTATGGGGTGCCTAAGGGTTGTCTCCTGAGAGCCTCCTTGTTGCTCAAATGTGGCCTCTCTCTAAGCAAAACTCAGCATATAAATGCATTACCTTCCTCCCAATGTGGGACATGACTCCCAGGGATGAGCCTCCCTTACAAAGAGAGATTACTATCAAAGTGCCAACTGACAATATGACTGGAAAAAGACCTCTAATAAAAGGGGGTAAAGGTAAAGACAAATGATTTCATATGGCTAAGAGACTTCAAAGTGAGCAAGGGGGTAATTCCAGAGGTCACACTTACGGGCATCTCAGTAGGATCTCATAGGCTTCCAAAGTGGATATCACCCCCAAAAAGAGGGGCTCCTGAAGCTCTGTAGATATTCAGGTCCCATGTCAGGGCAGATAGCACCAGAATTTGGTGCCTTATCAGTGGGCCCTACTTTGGAATCTGTTCTCCTGAGAGTTACAAAGTTGGACTCAAATATGTCTTCCCTGCACATGGTTCATTTGTCCCTACTATTCAAACCTATACATGGTGCTGGAGTTTGTAGGTGTACATCCAGAGGCTGGAGTATTTGGGCTGTCCATGTGCCAGCTGGGCCCAGAATGTCAGTGAAGCTGCAACTCTTACTCTACTGTTCAATGGACTCACCCAGGACACCTGGTGGGGAGATGATGATGGACAATGGCCATCCTAGGGAATGCGGAGAGTCTGCAGCTGCAGGCAGGATAATCTCATCCACTTTACCCATGGGATATAAGGCCCCTCTCAAGTGGAGGTGGAATGGACATCACCATCCCAGACTCCTCAGGATTAGGTAAGAGCTATAGATAGAGTGGACTTACTGGTATTCTGTTATAGATATTTTGTGATTCAAGCAATGGAAGAAATTACAACATTAATGTGGAGCTAGTGGCCACTGGATGCTCTGGGGGCAGGGAGAGGGAAAAGCAGTTGTAATTCAGGGGCTTTTTTGGGACTTGGGAATTATCCTGAGTGACATTGCAATGACAGATATAGGTCATTTTGTATAATCATATAACATACAGAAATGTGTGGGAAAGAGTGTGGTCTACAATGTGAACTCTGGTCCATGCTTAATTGCAAAGCCCCAGGATGTGTATATCCATTGCAGGTGATGTGCCACATTAATGAAGGATGTTTACGTGGGAGGTTGTGGGAGGTGTGGGAGGTGGGGCATATGGGAATCCCTATAATTTTTGTGTAAAATTTATGTAATTTAATTACCTTTAAAAATTTTTTTTAAATTTATTTAAAAAAAAAACAAATATCTACCCAGTAGGGCCACAATATATAAAATTAGGGATTTTTCTCCAGTGTCAGTGAGTCTGCTCTTTGTCTAACCACTTGGAGGAGATTATGGTCACTTGGATGACATTTGAAAATATCCATCGTTCTTGATGATATGATCAATGGAAAGTAACATCTTCTTGGCTTCATTTCCCATTCCCCAACATAATGGCCTTGAAATTGAATGAAAATCAGATATCACCATCTTAGAGTCAGATTAAGTGCCTCCTTTTAGTTAATGTTGTGGAAAGCCTCCAAATAGATTCCAAGGATCTCTGCCTCTTGGTATACAGATTCTTGTCTAATCTCATCCTCTTAGATGTGGACTGGACTTGGTGAATCTCTTCTTATCAATAGAATATAGCCACACCTGTAATTTCCGTCTTGCTGGTTCTCTTACACAGTTTATGCATCTCTCTCTATATATATATCTATCTCTAAATCTATACCTTTCTCTTATATTTCACTCTGGGGAAACAGGCTATGATGTGCAGAGCCCCATA